>JAVTVY010045328.1:0-20287 GCA_036873755.1 Hanleya hanleyi
TTCCAGAGACATTTCGTGGAATAGCTGGCTTAAATTTATCAAAATCTTCCAGTTCAAAAGGCGCAGGATACATTCAGCTTTCCGACTGTACGCGTGAGACTAGCTGCGGCCTCCATGGTCGTCCGTCGGCCGGCCACCAATGAAGAAAATTGACCTGGTAAGTCCTTCCCGTGGGAAATTTTTGAAACCACGCATATCACGACAATCTACGAGATTCTCGTTTTAAAACCATGTTCGTTTGAAAGACATTTTTCCATTGGCTCCCTGATGACGAACGTCGGAGTTTCGACTGTTTTGATAAATATGGCGACGTCCGTCTTTCGCTGGTACAGTCTCTGGCCGAATTTGGACATGAAATGTTTAACATGTACGATGAAATAGCAAAGAGAAATTAATAAAAACCACAAGGAGCTTAAAGAATATTTATTGTAGGACACTGTCTGATAAAAACAATTCATTTTACGGATGTTTAGCACGTAAATTCACGCAAAGTTGCAGGACAGTGAAATTGTGTTTTTCATTAAATTCGTACATCATTTAGCCCCTGAGCTGAACTCCCTAATCCTAATAGTAACTTCTCATTCCTCGAGTCACTTAAATCTTCTCCTTCTATCCTACCATTTAATGGATGGGTGACCGGGTGCCGTACTGGCTGGGCTGATCAGTGTCCAGGATAATAGGAACTGTGGACACTCTCGTGTTCTGGCACATGTAGGCACCATCGTGATATGACTGAAAAAATGTTGAAAATGATGTTAAATCCTACTCACTCACTCATTTAAGCCTGTACTTTACAAATTATGCCAACAGTAATTCTCCTTTCCACCTCCATCCCTCACCCCCTTCCCCGCATAAATGATTGATTTAAACTTTGACAGGTCTAATACGTATAGCTGTTTAGCAGTACTTATATCAGAGGAAGGAGTATGGCCAATACGATGAGATGTTTCACTCAAGAATGATTTACTCCAGTATCACCAGAGCTTAGCTCATTCTCTTGGCATCAGTGTAGTTGAGCAATAATACATGCCAGCACTTTGATATATTTATCTCTGGCATTCCAAGCCCCTCCTTACTGGCCCAGTGTGAGGAGCTGTACTAGTATACACAAACACATGTGTTACCTGTACTTGTGCCTCTTCACCTGGTTCTCATTGTCTGTTCATGTTATCATCAGTTATCTATACTCTCTACATCTTTATGTGGAGTACCTTAGTATGTAGGGTCTGTTCTGTTTACACTAAAACTGGTGCACAGAGGGGTGTCAACAGAAGGTTGTAAGAATTGTCTCCCTTGAACTGATTGACGTCCTGGTTATTCTTCGCATACAATGTAGATACATAAACATGTAGGTCTAATACATGTAATTCAATCATAGGAAGTGAAATTTCTCACCATAAATTCAGGGTGGTGGGGGTTTTGGCGCGATAAAATCTATCAGAGCAGGACATCATTAGTTATAAAATGATTCAAAATCCTGCACATAATCCATTATTTCTTCCTTATTTTAATGATTTTAGAGAATGAATCAAATTTATTACAACTACCTAACTAATTGAATTGTTACAATAGAAAATGTCGCCTTGAACATGGATATATATTTAAAATACCAAATATTACATTGACACTGGGTGGTCTGTCATTAAAGCTAAATTTTAAAGTTACTAGAATTGCTGTTGTCTCAGTTTTATTGCACTGATTTCATGACAGTCACATCCTATCTCCTTTCATGTTATCCAGTCCACAGAATAATGTTTATAACCTTCAGTTCTCCATTTTCATTGGTACATATTGCGGGAAACACAAGGCTATTTGATACATCAATATCAATTTCTGTTTTCCATATGATGTTTGTACACTATGATTGTGTGCACTTTGTTTTTGTTTGTTGCATTGATTGTATTGATATCTATTGTGTCAATGATGCCTGTACATACACATACATGCACTGTGCTCATTGTCCACATTATGATTGAGTGACAGTTCTTGATCCCAATGTCTTTTATCATAAGTTGTTTTCCCATAATGACCGTGTATCGACATTGTTCTGTTTGCTGTGGCAAATCAGCAAAAATTATATCTGTGTATAAATGCCCTTTTGTGTGTTCCATTGTTGATTAATACAATTAATTAGTTATGATTAAAACACCTCAACTCAATGTAATGGCACTGATACATACAATACCCCAAGCTGCCAACAGCTCAATATTTACATGCTGTTTGTTAATTAGCTTGGGTTATAATTGCATATTGTCTAAATTTCTAAACATGAGCTTGCATGTCAGAATTCCATCTAAATGAGTTTGGTTCATGCATGTAGTGTTGGGGGATATAACCATACTGGATAGATACATGTCTACTCAATTGTCATGTCAGTTGTCGATCCATATGTCACTATAATAATTGACGCAGAGCACCTAATGACTGGATCTCCAGTGATGTCATATTTCTCTTGGTGTGTATTGTTAATATTTTCATTATTCCATTGTTGAAAATCCTATATATTTTATGATGTCATAGCATAAAAATATTATTCCAGTGCTGTCAGTTGAGATAATCAATACGTCCCACAACATAACCCTATACGTTGGATACCTTTACTAATGGGAAGTCTATTTGGCGCTGAAGGCTCGTGCAGTGCATTTTTCATGCCAATTTCTCCTGGAGTGTTGTCGTTGGACTGGTAAGTGAATTACATGTATGTACACATCATGAACGTGTGAGAAAAAAATTGTTTTTCAGTGATTCCATAATTCCCTAAATTTGGTAGTGGCAAGTATTTTATCAATTTTAAATTATATTTTATGAGCTTAGTTAGTTAGCTCTAAAATTACAGATTCATCTCATGAATGACGTTTTTGTCTAATTAGAAATATATTTTATGACAGATATTAATTGATTGATACTACAGGCATTCTCTTGTAAAGGTCACTCAAAACGATATAAAACAGATTATTGAGGGCTAAGAATACAGCCATTGTTGAGTGGGGAATTCCGATGAAAGCATTCCTGCTGTACGGATATCTCTGGTGACACATACACTGTACATGTCCGTTAATTAATTGGACGAACGTTGCTTGCATGATTCAGACCCACAATGACTGATTTCACGGGAGAATTTCATGCACCTGCAAAGTAATACATGGATAAGCCCAAGGCACCTTGTATTGAAATTAATTTCAGATCTTGCATTACGCTGCGTGAAATTCGTGTCAGAAATCGCATTTAATTAATGAGCCCTGGGTGTTTGAGGGCTTTGTTCTTCATAGATCTCCCCAGGTACCCATGGATGATTTATGGCTCTCGGGGTTGGTGACACATTGAAAATTCAGTCAATAAATAAATATAGGGAAAAATGTACATGTAATCCCTCTATTTATTCAAATTCAATCACCCCCAATTTATTTTCAGAAAAAAAAAAATATTTCAACCATGTATCTCTTCCTCAGAAGTGATCAGTTTCCATTTGGGTTCCCCATTATCTTTGTTAGACATTAATTTTTCGGTGCTGCATCTACCCGTAAATATACTTGAAAAGATTACCTATTTCTTCTAATTATTCAGACGGCAAAACTTAACAAGGCATCTGTGGAAAGCTATTTTTCTAACATTATACAAATTTCACTAGCTATCTTTTTAGTTTTTTTTAGACATATCCATGCCACAGTATTTAGCCTTAGTTGACATAAAGATGGCTTTTTCCTGTGTCTAAAGCCAGGCGAACACGAGAGCTATTCCCTGAGCAAACGGCCTCAATTGCCTGTTGGCTCAGGGGCTGGCTATAGTGTGCGGGCAGTTTTTGCGGGCAGTTTTTGTGGAGGCTTTCATGTTGTGAGGCCGCCAGGCCGGGAGCAAAATATCAAATTTGTTTGATAATTCTGCCTCGCGAGGCGAAATCCGTAAGCCAACAGCTCAGCTGTTTTATTCTACCGGCCAATGAAACAGATCTTATATTTACATGATTTGTATGTACAGCCATTTTTACGCAGATCCTGTTCACATGAAAGATCACATGATCTCGAAGAACGTATTCCGCGTGAACTGGAATCCTCTGAACCAACAGGCAATTGAGGCCTTTGGCTCAAAGGGTTTTGCACCGGGTTTAAGCCTAAAAATGCTGTTTGAAAAATTAGAAGAAATATGGTAGCACGTTGATCTGACCTACATTGGACTTTGGGAGACTGGTTGCAATGTCCACGCACAGACCTGTATTAGTGCAATATCTTTATCTATACATGCTCTACTTAACTGCATGCCATGCCCGTGACCTGTCACTTTTTCCTAGAACAAATGGCTCTACCTCAAGATGGTACATATATGTTTTTATCTATCCTAAGAGGTCATGCATGACTGAGTAATGATGGGCCTTATGAATTATTCATTGTTTGGGTATAAATAGTCCTTTCCAGACCCCGTTACATGTATCTATGAAGTGTGTATCATTGGTCATTAGCTCAGGTGTGAGGGGATGGTATGTGACCAGGCTACTGATAGCCTCACAATTATTTTTTTGTCCTTATCAGCAGCGAGACTAAGTTGCTGGTATATTTTTCTAATCAAGACATAGCTAATTAAAGCAATTAAGAACGGTTGTTTGTACATGTGCATAATTACTAGTTCCTTTATCTAGCTCTGAGCAGTGTCTCATTTGTAAGATGCTTGGCAACTTCATTCGGTATATTTGTTTCATGAATTTTCAACATAAAAAAAACTTCAATAAGGCCAATATAGAAAGTCTTCTTTTTCTGGTGAAACACTAGGAACGAGTGGCCCAGTGATGCATACTTTTGTAAATATTAAATTGTATATTTATTTTCTACAAGAGAACTGATCAGGACAGTGATATACTTAGTATGGTAAGTTCCCTAAGTATTCGTGACCGGAAGTGAATATCGCAGTCGTGAAAAACTGACCACTTCCGAATACTTTGTGCAGGTCAGTTCAGGAAAACGGACGTTTTCGTAAGTCCCCATATTGACGGAGCTTCTCGACTTTGGGGCACACTGCGAACAGGCAGGTTAGCGTGACGAGAAGAGCGGCATGTTATGCCCGTTTCACGAGTGTAGGAACGGGCTGCCATACCATCCGGACGGCCCAGTTGGTAACAGTTCGTTTGGTTACGTTGGTAACAGTTCGTTTGGTTACTAGTCCCCAACTTCTAAAATGTCTATCAAAGAAAAACTGATTATTCGTACAACATTACATTGTTTGCTAATTGGAATGTTTTATCCACTACTTTGTTGTGTTATCAATCGTGAACGCGTAACCCCCATATGTTCCCCAAAGTAATAATTGAATCAAGCCTTTGTGTCTATTAATAGCCTGTACATTTCTGCTTGCATGGGGCCTAACAAGGGGGCGTATGCACACTGCGTAACTGTACTCTAGAGCAGGCGATGCCTCTCTTCATAAGATAACCTTGTTTAATTGAAATGAATATCTTCCAACATTTATCCGATGATTATGTAAAACGGCTAAAATAGTTAATTTTATATGCAAATATTGTGGGATTTACCTGAAGTATCAATAAAAAAACTCCAATGTCATGTGAGTCGAGGGAGCCAGTATTTCATTTCTTCAGATTTGCTAGAAGTCTCCTGTACATTTTTTACTTCAGCACGGAAGCAGCTGGTATTTCATTTGAGCTATCGGGAGATGTCTTAGACATTGATGCTGGTCAACCTGAATATCCCCATTGAGCCTCTTTGTGCACACAATCTATGGTACATGTAAATCTGCTAGTCGCTGTGAAAATTGTTTGGGTAATTTGAACAAATGTATTGCTTTGTTTCATTTCAGCAACAAAGTAATGAATGAAAATGAAATGAACAGAAAACTGTTATTTTCTTTTAGACGGTCACTTCATTAAATCATTGCAGTGAATATGACCAATAATTATATGTAAACCAGTCAGAATCTTTAATTTGTATACAAGATTAGCACAATCAAAAACAATAAATCGGATGATCGCAGGTTTGAAGTGAGACCAGCCAGTCTGTCACGGGTTATACAATCGGTCTGCATATGCAAACTGATGCAACACTCTGCCTTGTTGGCACATAATAAACGATTTGGGCTGAAACTGGCTCTAGCTAATTTGAATAATAATAGTTTTCTCTGGACTCTGATGATTCGTGTAGTCTTAAATGTCTCCATTCCAGGCAGGATCAAAGCACTTCCTCTCTTGAACTCTCAGTACTTTTGGCCTTGTGCCAAAACCAGGCTGCAATATTGGATACAATTACATATCAATGGACAAGTCCTGCATATGGGGTGAAAAAGGGGTTTATCTCTGCTTGGCATCACGAACTGCTTGGGAATTTGCCAGCTAAAAGAGGTTCATATGGGGACGTTTTGAAGAGTAAAAATCACTGATAATCCCTGGCTCATTCTTTCAATCTTTCCATGGATGTCAGCAAATCATTCTATCACACAGCTGTGTAAACACCAATATTTTCAAAACCCTTTAAGTAAATTGCGTATTAACCTCGAGTCCTTGCTATAATTGCTTTCAAATAACAGATGTATCCATTTTTATTGGGAATGGATATGGGAGCTATGCTAAGTCCCGTCATCGAATTTTGACGGAAAAAAAAGGATGTTCACTTTCGTATATTCATTTTCTGAAGCTGTCGTGGCGATTGGTTTCGTGAAACCCTCTAAAATATATTTAGGACTCTCTTCTTTAGGATATAACAAGCTGAAAATATTGTAAATAGGTTTGAAAGAGAGTAAAACGGCTATTGAGCGGCGCTTTATAGGACATTGTTCATAACCGGGTTGGTATTTCATAATATCCCACGCCTCTGTCTAATTTGAACGCTCGAATAAGAACGCTCGAATAAGAACGTTCTTTTTCTGACGCTCCTTTTTCTGACGGGATAGTGTTCATTTTCCGACTGCCTGATGTTCGTTTGCTGGGAGAAAAAGAACGAGTACGAGTTCATTTTCTGACGCATTCTTTCAGTTTGAACGTGAAAACTGTTGACACGCTCTCAAACTCGTTGATGCGGATGTTTTTCCCATCCCACAACTACATAAGCCGACAATATTATCAATCTCGCGACCACATATACTTTCGAATAGTTAGGACCGCGGTTTTTCACGAATGGGCCGTTTTCGATTACTTAGGGAACAGTGTCACGTGACCTGGCGAAAAATGCCCGTTTTCAAATTTACTTAGGGTCGCCAATACTTAGGAAACTTACCGTACCATAAACATAGAACATTCATTCTCACACACTTTTCATAATATAACAGTGTCTTCTAACACTTAAAAAACACTTTACAGACAAATGTATATTGAATAACTTTGCGGACGAGTTTGTGAACATTAAGGGTAGGCATGCATGGTTTAGAGTGATGCACACATGACCAGAAACCAGACATTTCTATATTTGACCTTGTAACAGAGTGCTGGATTTCAGACTGGAAAAAATAAAAAAAACATATGCAGGAAGCAGGTAAAACACAATTCAATGTCAAGGTTTATTGCATTGCACCTTTTTTCTTTGTCATCCTTTTTTATTCATTATTGAATTTGTCATCACAAGATTTGTTTTCTAGATATCACTTTCCACTGCACAAGTGGAAAGTGATGAATTGAAAGAACAACTTTCCATTGTTATATTTGAAGCATATTTATCTGCCATTTTGAGTGACATGTTGTTTTTTCTTGATTCTATTGTTACCAGTAAAAACAAGTTCAGAATATGCACTTCAACACCTTTCAACTCCGCCTACTCGTATCACAAAATGGCACATATATGAAAAAGAACAGAACTCACACATTTGATTAAACCACTTTAATAACAACAGCTGGTTGTCAAATGCATCATGGTTGACGGTTATTTTCGTCACTATATGAGTAGCACTGTAATAATATAGTAAACAACTTGTTGACCTGCCTTTTGCCTACGCAGTCTGAATTCTGCGTTACATTTTGATAATTACTGCTTAGTCCTATATATATTCATATTGGCAATTATCAGTATATTATTGACGTCGGTATGATCCACAGGTGTTTTCGTAGTATTTTGATTCAATCGTCAATAACAACTTCATTGTGATTAAATTACGATAACAGATTCTCTGAACTCTGGCAGATTAGAAACATGTACATTATTAGACTAGTGCAAATCATTGATCCGTTTTAAGAAAATTACATCTACAAATAATAAAAATTATGAATTTTCTTAAATTTGAGTTTTTTCTCAAACTCGGTCTAATTATATGTATGTACATCGTGCCTGAGATAACAAAAACAATACATCAAAATTTTTGCCTTCACCTGACTTTAATAATTTTTGTTGTTACTAATGCCATCAAACTGTCTTGTGAAGTTCCTTAATGTACATGACAGGTGATATTGGGAATACTTCAGGTGACCCTGCACACGCCTGAAATGGACACCTGTATAAGTTCACTGGACTCCTACAATTGACTGCTGTTTATTTAAGGAATTGCCTGATTCTTGGTACCATATCAGTTTCTACCTTTAAGGGTTTCATTGTAAAGGTTGGAGGTAACAGGATATGTTGAGGTGAGGGGGGTGAGTTGAAGAGTTCTAGGGTGACAATAGGTGGGCTATTGGTCCAGCTGTTTTAAGGACTTGGTGGACAGATGGCACAGGCAAGGCACATTGGGATCCTGTTTGTCTGCTGGGGCAGAGATTTGACACTCACAGCATCTCCATGACAACTGACTCCCGCCAGTTTAAGAAGAAAACAGGTACAAAAGGATGGTATATTGTAGAGCTGGTGGGATAATGAGATGTATACATTAAAAGCTTTGTTAGCTAGGTCAGCTCTAATTGTCATACCTGATAAAAACAGGCCGGCAACCAACTATGACTCAGTGTTGTCTCTACACTGACTGGCCGGCGGCCATTTCACTTCACCTGACTGGCTGCGATCACTCACGGCTCTGGGAGACATTTAATAATATCTACCCCTGTCACTCTGATATCACAGCAAATTTAGTAAACACACAGGCCTGCAGAATACCGACTTCAGTTTATTAAGGATATGGCGTGTGATGTTGTCTCGCCTGGGGAATTGAGTATGAGGATTTTACCCTTGGTATAGCTACAATGTGCAGGTATTCTCAGCTCACGAGTGCTGTGGATATACCGCTGTGAAAACATGTGTAGCCTCTTGCTTAAATGGCACTAGATCAATGTTGAGTGTTATCACTCTTGTCCACTGATCCACCATGCTCGTTTACCTGGTGGGAAATGCTGAGACCCCCCAGCACAGGTGTGAGAATTCGGGCGGGATTATTACCTGTAATGGTCAACAGGAACCTACCCCCACTGACCAGGCTGACCACTCGGACCAGGAAGTAAGTGTGGACCCTCCCACAGAGCCAACTTGCAACAGGTACATGTTGAGTCCTGGACACAATATTGACATGTTTATCATTAGTACACAGGTATGGGGTTAGTATACATGTACATACAGTTTACAGTTCACTTACAAAACAATTGTCACCCAAATGTCTTCAGTAGGGTGCCTGTATTTATGTGCCAGTCACATGAGGCAGGTTTTGAGTGTACATGTATCTCTTTGTGTACATTAATTTTTGTGGTATTTACAGTTTTCAGGAACATTTACCAATTCTTGTCAGGATCATATCATGAAATTTGTAACCTCAACTCTTCAGGTTGGAGACAGTGTATGGCAGGTCTGTCACTCTTTCATCTAGACCAATTTTATCTACAAAATATATGTCCTTCAGACATTCAATTGGTGGGAAGTTTTGTAGACCTTCCATTGAATGGAGTTATTTACTTGGAAAATTTGTATACGTGTCAATTGTAATTTACTAAATCTGATGCATCAATATGTGTACTTGCACTTCTTTGTACTTTTTTTGTCTAATTATGTACATGATAGTCAGGGGTTTTTTCTTCTGAAATTCTTCCGTGGATATTTCATTATTACCTTCAAGCACCAGAACTTATTCATACCTGTATTTTACTGTATGGGGTTATTTCTCAACATTATATTGATACATAATAAGTCAAACAAAGGAAAGTAGAAAAATACATTTCTTGGCATGTTTATGGTATAGGGAGATGTTTTTGGTGAGCCGTGTGTTTTGGTTTCTTGCCTGTATTTTTTGTTCAGATTTAGAGTAATAAAATACCTCTGACACGATGAAATTACTTTATAGACAGTCATCTGCTTATCAGTGTCTAAATATGGAAATGATAATGACGACTCCCTCATATAGTTCGACCAATCTTTCCCCTATCTATTTAACATTGATCAATCTACATTTAACTCAGGGATCCTAATATTAGATCATATTTGCATGTATAAGTTAATCCGGTATTAATTTAAGAAGATAGTCTGTAAGTACTCCATAGTAGCACACCAGGCTGGACCACAGGGATTGATACATCTATGTACCTAGGTTTGTTTTGCAAACACTCGTGCCTTGATAGAAAGATGCAGCTCCATGTTGTGAACGAGCATACACCCTGGCCCTGGGGTTTAATATAACCCCACCAATGGCTCAGAGTTGTCATGCAGATGTTCATGCTTGAAATGACATTGTAATTAAATGTTACATTAAAAAGCCATGATAATCCATCCCAGTTGGTCAGACCCAGACTGCTCTATGTAATACATGTACATTTGATACATCTTCAATGATAGAATAATTTGGTGGGCACAGGTTCCTGTTGCTTCAATGCATTTTGCTGAGGAGCAACCGAAACTAGATAATGTGATGTCAAGCACTGTAATATCACTTGGTATAAAAATCCTGTCTGTCTTGTGTGCTGTCCTCAGTGTTTTATAGGGTGGATGGAGGGTGTCTGGTTCCATCCTGCTTCAAAGATTTCTTCTTTGCAGTAGCAGGAACGCAACTTGGCTGGGTGCATGGTGCTGAGTTGGTTCGTCGCGATATGACTGAAACAGTGTTGAAAGCGACATTAAATCCAATTCACTCACTCAATGATAGAAACATTTAAGTAAAATATTGGCTCTCATAAATGTTGATAGTCATTGATTCTGCTTTGGTTAAACTTGCAGCTTCAATTAAACCCAGAAATCTCCGGTGTTTGTCAAATCTGCCAGAGCTGTTAATTACTCCCCTAGATTTTCCTTTGTGTAGGTAATACAGGAGTGATCACTCTCCATTATCACTCTTCGCTGCATTTCCAGTTTACAGGCTTCAGTGGGACAGGCACTATAAAATGGTGGCTATAAAACTGCTATGTCACAACCCTCCCCGTTTGGGATATAATTGAAAATTTTTGGAAGGTGGTGGAGAAGGAGAAAATCACTCTCCTTTGAATGAAGAGATTGAAAATATTGAACTGCTCAAAATCATTATTCATTTTAGTACCCTGATACATTGTAGATATATCCCTCATTATGAAACCATATAGCCACATATGTGTACAAATGATAATTAACGGAACTGGCCAAATGAGTTCTCTCCATCTTTCTTGATTTGGGGTTGGCTCCAAGTGTGCAACACTAATCCTCTATTCATCACGCAGGATGCAGCCAATCGTCAAACAAGGAGAGCAAATTTGCATGAACTTTCCTGTGTGTCCTTCACGTTTAAATTGTGTGTGTCAATTTTGGGAGACTTCCTGATGGAAGTTCAAGGCAATTATTGACAGAATTTATAACCTTTCTCTACAAGGATTTATATTATGCTGTAAAAAACTTGAGAGGAAGTCTACTATGAGTTCAAACCAAGTCACATTATACATTCATGTTTTACTGCTTTGTTTTTGTCAATTTGTACATGTAACTGAATTTGTTGTACAACCAAGGGGCCATCTTGACACAACAAGGCTGTATTTATGCCCTAGCTTTGATGATGTGGGGGGGGGAATGGGTATGCTGTTCTGTTGATTTGCACACGGCATCGTAAGAGGCGACTAACTGAGGCACCCGTGGGTTCCCGGGTGTAAAAAAGAATAGGACCCCACCCGTGTGGTTCCCGGGTGTGAAAAGGAATAGGACCCAATGTCGTGATATGACTGAAATATAGTTGAAAGCGACGTTAAATCATATTCACTCACTCACTCACTCTGTTGTCTGATCAAGCTGATTTAGATGTGTATAATATTGATAAATAATAACTATATTTTAAACTGGTAATTAGATCCAAGGTGAACTGAGGATCTGATTCCTTGATTGGTAATAAATTGAAGAGAGCAGTTCATAGGAAAAGAGTGGGTGGTTGGGTGGGCACGGGTTCCTGTTGCTTCAATGCATTTTGCTGAGAAGCAACAGGAACTTGATAATGTGATGTCCAGCACTGTAATGTAAGCATCCGGTCTGTGTCTTGTGTGCTGTCCTCAATGTTTTATAGGGTGGATGGAGGGTGTCTGCATGGTTCCATGCGGCTTCAAAGGATTTCTTCTTTGAAATAGCAGGAACGCAACTTGGCCGGGTGATGCTTAGTTTAGTTCGTCGCAATATAGCTGAAATATTATTGAAAGCGACGTTAAATTCTATTCACTCACTCACTCATAGGAAAAGATATTGATTGATAATTCCCATAGTTTATTTATATTTGTATTAAAATGAATATCTTAGTAATTTGTTCAATAAATAAATAAACAAACAAACAGAGACATTGTAGAGTTATGAGAGAAGATAAATACCAAGTTCCCACCATACATATGTATTGTTTTATCGTCCTAATGACTGGTCATGCATTAATTTAAGGTTTATGAGATTCGTTTGTAGTTGAGTTCTAATTACCCCTCAGCCCATAGGGCTGTGGGGTCTTGTCGTTGCCATGTACGTACGTCCGTCCGTCCTAGCGTCCGTCCGTCAACATTTTCTTGTCCGCTAAATATCTGCAGATCTATGAAGTCGGGCCTGACCAAACTTTGGTGAGAGCTTCCTGAATGTTGACAGATGAAATGATTAGATTTTCAGATGGCTATGATGATGTCATGATTTTTAATTATTTTTTTTATTATTTATTGATGGCGTAGCTTTTGCACTATTATCTATGCCCATCAGCATGTTCTTGTCCGCTGAATATCTGCAGATCTATGAAGTCGGGCCTGACCAAACTTTGGTGAGAGCTTCCTGAATGTTGACAGATGAAATGATTAGATTTTCAGATGGCTATGATGATGTCATGATTTAAAAAAAAATTTTTTATTATTTATTGATGGCTTAGCTTCTGCACTGTTATCTATGCCCATCAACATGTTCTTGTCCGCTGAATATCTGCAGATCTATCAAGTCGGGCCTGACCAAACTTTGGTGAGAGCTTCCTGAATGTTGACAGATGAAATGATTAGATTTTCAGATGGCTGTGATAATTTCATGATTTTTAATTTTTTTAAATTTTTTAATTTATTGATGGCTTAGCTTTTGCACTGTTATCTATGCCCATCGGGAACCCTTGGTTGCATGTTTCGTTGTGAATTTTGAAGGTTCCCTGATAAAAGAAAGCCTGGTCCATTCATGATTCTCATTGAATGAAGGACAACATTTTTCTTAAATTTTGCTATTATGCTATTAAATCATTCTATTCTACATGTAACATCATATGATTTATCTAAAACTTTTGCATGAACCATATTTGTGTCCACACATTTAACTAGTACAAGATAATGCTTCAATTATTGTCACCAAACATGTTACTGTACCTTGGAAATTATGTAAAACGAGTGATTAGGAGAGCCCATTTTTAGCCTGACTGTGTGCAATTTTGAATCAGTTTGCATACCTGGAGCTTATGCCCCCCCCCCCCAAAAAAAATAATGATAAGGGTGGGCCTGTGTCAATAAGTGTGTTTACTTGTTATCACACTTGTGCAATGCATAAATTGCCACTGATAAAGCTACACTTCCTTGCATGCTGTAATCCCAGCACACCACTCCCGTGAAACCGAAGTCTGTTATATACGGTATCCAGGGATTTTTGCAGGTTCCGATCCCAAACTCCCAGTTCCTTTTCGTAATTCATTATTGAGGGTCCAATTTTTTTAAGTGAATTTCGGCGCAAAGAGCCTGTGATCAATCACAAAACAGAGGTTTATTAACATGAAATTCAATACCCAGCTATGCAATCGGATCGATATTGAGGCTTCCAGAAGCTTTTTCTAGGAGTATTTCCTTCAGAAATCCTTTCAAATTGAACAACAACAACAACACTTTCATTTTTTGTTTCATTTGAGTTTTGGGTGTCCATATGTTTTCCAAAACTAAACTGGCTCTAGATGCAGCCCTGATCCTACTTGACTAAAAAAAAACAGGCTGAGGGGTCCACGCACCTTTTAGGTGCTTGCCTGCAATTCATGTTATATAACTGTCATCTACACTGAACAGATTGGTATGTCGTGGTTATAGTGAGAATTACAGTTCTGTTCCAGTCTGCCTGATTCATTTCCCAGCAAACAGGCTACGCGTCTCTGTAGATCTATATTAATTAGGGACGGACACGCGACAGTATTCCCGTAATAATAACTATAGGGGCATCATGTATATAGTGTATCGAGTTGGACAGCATACACACATGACCTGGTCGGTACTAGAATTAACCATAGAATATTTGGCATGCTTAGTTTCATTAATCATGCATACACGTCATACGACATGAGGGTCAGGATTGTACGGGCGAACGTTTAAGATGTGTAAACTGGGGAAATCATCTAATGAAAATTACCTGCATTTAAGTTTGCATGTTACTGTTGGAGCCAGTGATCTGCATCAACAACTTTGTCTGATGGAGACCTAATTAACATGACATCAGCGTTTAATTACCGTGATGGGATATACATGCATTGATTGGGTTTTGTAGAATCTGATATCTACCCTCTTACATGTAATTGAAATAGATGTTTATACATGTAGGTGTAGAAGCTTTTGCAAGTTACAAATGTACATGTCAAAGGGAGATAACTCCATGACATTTACTCTCACTATACAGCTGAAATATTGCTGAATGTGACATTAAATCTACTTCTCTCTCTGTCTCCATGACAATTACTGTTGATGAGTATATAAGAAAAGAGTTAACCTGTGACCTCACAGGATAGTCATTTATATCAGAACTTCAGGAAAATTAGAAGACATACTCTCGTACAAATGTATATCGGTAGACAATGGTCCTAAACCTAGAAATTAATGGTTTCATTGGACCAAAATAGATTCCTTACTTGACAAGTTGACGTGTAATTGTGCTCTTCAAACACGGAATTCTGAGTAAAAATAGTCCAGAATTTCTAATTTGAACGGATTTTGCTATTGAGCAAATTGAGAAGAGACCAAACTTGATTGTGCCTACCTAAATTACGGCTTCATCTTTGTGGGGTTCTTTCACAATATATCCATTGCTTACGTCTGACATATTCGTCTCTAAGATACGAGAAAAGGGCAATATGCCATTCTTGCCCTTTCCATGCGGTAATCATATCATTCTATTGGATAGGATGATGAATTATTGATCGCACGTTGGCAGTTCGATGGGTTTCGTCGCCTGGCTTCTATTCTGATCATCGTTATTAGTTGGGGACTTAATATAAACTGGTCATCATTTTTCTGAGCCAAGATTTCTGTATCTTGATTGTAGCACACTGCGGAATTATTTTCTAGAGCCGAGATCCTTGAATCTTGAATGTGCCTGCTGTGGGAAATTACAACCAGAAAGTTTGACTCTAGTTTGCTCGCTGATTGCTTTGATGGTTGAAGGTTCCATGCTGATATTCTCCAATTGGTTGAATGTATAGTAAACAGTAGTCATTTTATAGGTTTTATTGCCAATTAGTCTCGTAAAGTAAACTACATGTACATAACCCTGTTCTGTAATGATGAATGGTTAACTCTGCTCTCCTGGAGGTTTCTCAATTCCAGTTTTAGAATGACCCTCTATGGGTTACCTTAATATTCTATGTTAACATGTATTTAACTCTGAAGCACATTTCACAGGTTACCATAGGTTGCCATGATAACCTGCCACAGGGATGCACGTATTTGGGTATCAAGCAAGAAATGTACATGTACTAAGAAAATATTACACATCTTCACTAAATAGTTCACTAGTATAATTAGACTATAACACTTAAAGATTGTGTTAAGTACATTTCCTGTCCTTGTTTTGTTCTGGTTTGTTTTGGGGGGATTAGCTATACTCCCCCAGGCTACACATCTATTGATCTTTTTGGGGTGTATTTTCGATGTGTTTACCTCTCAGATTTGTGAAATCGCATGCACACACATAGTTTTGTAGAACACAGCCCATGTAAGTCCGTTGTGTAACCGAATGGCATTTTTCTGTCCATTTGTAATAACTTTTGCCTATGAGGTATATTTGATCTTTGCTGCATGTCACTGATGCAGGACTCGTGATGTTAAATATGATTTGGCAGGCAAACCCGGAAAGGCAAATGTTGCCTCTCAATATTGAGAGCTCAGTCCACACAAACAGGGCCCTGAATCTGTCACCTGGTATTCAATGTTGACTTTCTTTTTCTCTCCCGCAGTTTTGGCAAGCGGTCGGCAGGATGTGCTCGGCGGTCCAGCGAATGTCTTATCCTCGAACCTTCAGAGATGATAGTGGTAAGTGTGAGCCTCACTTTTCGCCTCGTTAACTTCGCGTTTCTGGAGGATCAATCAATGATCTCGCCCCTCAATTTGTGGAGATGACACTTTTAGCGAGATGACACTTTTAGCGAGCATTTTATAGGATAGAAAAAAATCTATCCGGACAACAGATGAAACAACGTGTGTTTCTCACACGTGTGTGAAAAAATGCGCTTCAGCACGCATGTATATTTCTGGGTGTCCAGATTTACGGGAATTTTTGGACAGTGTTGACGGTAACTTTGTCTGAGTAGTCTGCAGTTGCCTGGAATGCTTCAACATGAAATTCTATTGCTGGAATAAGGTGAGTATAATTTCTGGGATATACATTTATTTTTAGGGGAGAAAATTTCTCAAATAGGAGCCATTAGTGTCCCATTTGCAAAAACGGTTTTGTAATCTCTCTAATAATTCAATCCCCCTACCAAAATTCAATCACCCCCTATTACGGTTCAATCGGTAGTTCTAATAAACTTGATCACTCTCTGAAATCATTGAAGTAACGAAGAAATAATGGATTATATGCATGATTTTGAACCATTTGGTCAACTTCCTGTTCTAATAAATTTGATCACCCCAAGATTTATGTCGGAAAATTTAACTTTCTGTCATTGAATCATTAGAGGAATTACCGTTTGCATCTACATGGAGTACAGTGAATTGGAATACCAGAGCAAAGAAATGTGGGTGGGATTTTTTTTCAGTTTCCTCATGTTAAAAATACATTGGTGAATTAACACGAACAAAAACTTACATGATGAAAGATTTTCGTTGTTACCTTAGAGTGAAAGGATCTGCCTTGTTGTTTTCAGGTTGGAGATCTGGTAATAATACATCATAAACTCTTACAATTATGTGTTGTATATGATAATCCTTAATCCTCTATATAAGAGTCTGGTTTTTGGATTATCTGTAAGACGAATCCACTGTTAGCATGATGTGGGAGGAAATGCTCCATTCTTGAGTGGGTTTGTCAAGCAGTGGCATTTACCGACCAAGTCCAGCCGTCCATGAGATAATCTGGTCAGGTCTGGTGACCCAAGACCTTTACTGAGCTTTACTGCGAGTGAATATGGTACAGGCTTGGCAAAACTGAAAAGGAGATTGTCGCGGTGGAGCAAACCTGGCTGCGTATAGGTGTGTTCCAAGCGAACAACGGAGAGAGCTACAGATAAGCCATCCTGCACTGGATGTCCATGCTGTTATTGTTGCTGAGGATTTTGCTGTTCAAACAAAACTCCCGCATTAACATCTACGCGCCACTGGAAGTCTGGTTTTTAGGATTTCCCAGTCTATGTATTTCTTCGGTTCATTTGAGTGAGATGAAGGTTTGAACCATCGTCTGTTGTCAAGGAATTCCACCATGACATGTATACCGGAGACTCACCGCTAAACATCACTATATACCTCAGAAGTATTGCTCATCGTAAAATACCTGAAGTATTGCTGAACACGATGTTAAATTTAATATGCGAGAATGGGAATGCCGAGCCTGTTCATGTAGGATGGTGTATTAGGATTCTATATTGACCTGTGCCACTGCAAAGACGTGGAACTACATGTACCAAAATTTGTGGACTTGATCCCACACCAAGCACATTCTGTACCTGATTCTGTAAGTCAGAGATTACATTCTCAAGAAACCAATGAGTGGTGAAATAAGTTCTGTGTTCAAGGAGGTAAACGAGGTCCAATCTGCTGTACACTGGGGTGCACAAAAATGTATGTGAATTGAATTATCAGATGATTTTTTTTTGACGGATCAGAATTTTGCATGAAGACTTGATGTACATTTGTTCATGTACCCACTACCATATTGTATTGAATTAAACAGTTGAATTGCTGTCTTTATGTGCCTGCAAAATTTATCAACAACATTCTCCAGGGTTGCAGTGTCCCTGAAAGAAATGCTGTGCCGAGTCAAAACTTTGGAATGGCTGCTTTGTTGTTGTGTAGTGTCGGCAAACCTAGATGTAATCCCAACATTTTCATTAAGGCTGCCGCGTACGCGCGCAGCCTTATTGGATTGGCTTGGTCTCATGGGGGCTAAAATCGCTTTGTCCGCAAGATTGCGAGAAAACAAAGCAGAGTTGGGACTTATGATCACAGTGCCAAATGTGGAGAAGATATTGATCTGGAAATTCGTAACAATTTGGGTTGTCTCAGATGAAGGGAAGTTTGTTTTTGAAGCCCAAATTGTTCGCAAATTGTTCGTCTGAAATTCTAAACTTCCGGTTTGAAAAAAGGCGGAACTTGCGCAGAGACGTTTTCGCGCACACTGCTAAATGGGCTCTCGTGAGACTTTTACGAGAGCTGCGCGTTCCGGTCCAGTTCCGCCATTTTGGACATGCACATTTCGACCGGCGGAAATAATGTAATTCAAGTGATATTTAAAGTTGACGGCGGTATAAAGACCACTCCACTGGCACGCTGAACCTACGCACAATCAAAAGATGAGGTCCAAGCGAGCCGACGATAGGGCAGTCCTCCCACTCTCATCTTCAAAGACGGACGTGCGTGACGAAAACTGGACACCCACTGATGTACCCATCGACAGTGGCGAGATTTCGAAGTTTCCACAGATCTCACAGTTAGAAACTGACAGTGCCGCAAATGTGCTTATCAGCTATAGATACGTCAACGAATCTGATGTCAAATAAAAATGTTACTCATTGAACAAAACAAAGGCTCTTGTGAAAAAGTTATCGGCAGCCAAACGATCAGACGTCACATTGAAAATCACAGGTGGTGGTGTAAGCCTAACATACTCTGCAGGGATGTATCAGCTGTTCAACAGGTTGGGGAAAATACCTTGATCGAGGTACAGTTTTTGTCAATTTATGGAAAATGTGGACATCCACACATACCGTGGACTGTATGAATCTTTCAACAACATCTATGGCTTCATTGTTCCACGATTTTCACAGCAACTTATTGCTTCGTATCATGCGACTAATCAATAAAATTAGCCACTCTAATATTAGGTACTCCAAAACTGGTCTGCGCAGCTCACCTGAGTTGGTTGAAATGACCGGCTGATTAGCAGTCTCAATGACGTCACCAATGGCCAGCTAAATACTCGCGAAACAACAAAACCCGTAGTATAACTGTGGAGTTGTACTATCGGTAATTCAGAATGCTGAGTCAAGCTGTTTGACCACACAATACTACTTTGATAGTATTGGTAAATACTGGAAAAGATAATGCAAAATTCGTTCCCACAAACGGCCAATTTATAAAACAATTTTATAAAGTAACGAGAGTAGAACAGTTCATTATTTCCATTCATCTCGGAAATTCTCGAAGAAGTTGATTGCATGCCGTATCCCGGGGTGACGTCGGGAGATCAAATCAAAATGGCGGCATTGCTGCATCAGGTTTTCCGAGACCTGCCGATCTATTGTTTGATAAACGACAACAAAGCCACGTGGCTGCTCTGATTTCTATGAAACACTGATTACTCCTGACAAAAGACAAAAGAAATTAAAGTAATCTCCCCTGTTTCTATTGTGCAATCACCAGGTGGCAAAGTTGTTCAAATAACGGAAGTGACCATTGATCAGCTGTAGCAGCTTGGTGAAGTTTGGCTCCCACAAAAAAGACTTTATAATACTACCAGAGATTTAATATTTCTTGACGATGATCTGCTATACCCATTCTTCCTACTGGTGAGATTTTTACCCATTATCTGCAATTTAAATTTTGGTCCTT
>JAVTVY010045329.1:0-20402 GCA_036873755.1 Hanleya hanleyi
AAGTACCGCATGCATGTATTCTGGTGAAAAGCTGTCAACAATGTCAAAATGAGGAATCAGCATAAGGACACTCGGCCCCTTCACACCACAGCTTGCAGCCCCATCCTTAGTAGCCTTCTCTGCATGCTTCTGTGTTGTCTCATCTGTTCGTGCAACTGGCACAGTCTCGGACAATGGGTAAATCCTGACACGCCCATTCCCCTTTGGGACTTCTTTCCCCTCGTGAACACAGAAACTACAGCCATGGTGACCATTGAATTGAGTAAAGTTCTGAAGCAATGCCCTGGCAGGAGTGTCGCAGGCGCAAACTCCTGCTACAACCTTCGTGTTGTGAGGCATGCCATTTCGGTCCACCCAGTCAACACCTTGCTTGGAGAGGACTGTCAGTTCATCCACGAAGGGCTGAAGGTAGCAAGACATATGCGGCTTAGTCTTGCCGAACCAAAGTGCATACAACAGGACATGGTCACGACGAAGGTGGTATGGTAGCTCGTTGACGGTAGCAACAATTGGCCAAATAGAATATTTTGAGGAAGAGAAAACGGGTACACCATCACAGCTCCAGGTCAGGGAAATGTTGTCCTCCTTACTTAACAGTTTCTTTATAGGTCTGCGTTGATAAAGTTCTCCACAACACACGTCATGTATATTTTCGTGTGAACAGTCTCCACGGGAACAGATTTTATCAAAGAGTCCATGATTGACAGCCAGGTCTTTTACCTGTTTAGCAAGAGGCATCACCAAGAAAAAAGTTTCACTTTTAGGTGGGGGCATCTCACCACAAACATCGCAAGCCTCTGGCAATGAGGTCCCAAAGTAGTTGTTGCAATTCGGACAGTAGTGATGTTGTTCATAATTCCATGCAGATTTGAACAGTTTCTCTAATAAGTACTTAGACTTTGGAAGGCACCCAGGCATGACTAGGTTTAGAAGCTGGAGAAGATCACTCAGTGCCAGTCCCGAGAGCTTATGTCGTAGTATATATGACAGGATAAGCAGGAGAAACTGACCCCTCGTCACATCTGTACCATCATGCAGGGGAATGTTATCTCTGTCAGATTTCTGATGTCGAGGTGGAGACTGGGATTCAGTATGAATCTGATTGAAGAAATGTATAATAATTTGTCAATATCAATTTGCATAAGTTATATTAAAATTATTATACATCATATCAAACAAATCTTCATGGAACACATTATCAAAACATTCACTGTGACAATGTTAACAGTTTAACAAAAAATCCAGTGCTACCAATCACGATGTCACAAATTTTCTTGAATCCCATGGCAGATACCCAGAAAAGTTTACTTAATCGGACGCTAAGTATAATAACATTGTAATAGGAATGAATTGTCAAATAAATAATATGACAGTGAGATACTTACATCATCTGAATCCTCTGAATCTTTCTCTGGTGAAGGCCCATCATGCTCTCTGAAATCCAGGACTGGATCTTCTTCTAAAACTTCCTCCTAAAATGCGAATTATTGGGTTAAGAGAAATCCTTGTTTACATGAGATGTATATACGAATCAATTGGCATAAAAACAAAGACTGTAAAATGTTACTGTATTCTCTGTCAATATAGTACACATTGAGTGTAAAACAATTGTGTTGGGAACATTAGTATGAATTTAATGAAGTGTAATTGGTGGAAAATATCAAAACTGAATATGGAATCACAACACACGTGATTCAGATATGTTTCTGATATCTACCGTTATGACAATATACTGATGATATACTTACATGAATTGGTGGATCCTCCATCAGGGACGTATTTGCATTCGTGCTTGTACCAGTATATGCTGCCTCCTAAGATAATGAATAATATATATATTCCACATTACAATGTCTGGTATATATAACATCTAGTTAATTTAACTAACATATAGTACGTTACACAAGCTATTCCTTCTCAACTCAAATGTATGTACTTATTAAATATTAAATATAAAGTTCTCGGTATAAATAGCATATAAGATGTGAGTAATTGTGACCTATTACTTACATGATTAAAACTAGTGTCAGGCAGACACTGGCCTACATCGCCTTCTTCTTCATCATCTGAATCGATGGTATTCCCAATGGGCACGGTCACCTGGAATAAAAACAAGTTACCATTTTAGTTGGGATTACATGATACAGTTTAAATGTGATTCTGTTGTTCTCATAATCAACGCTGAATTGACAGTATATTTTTTTAAAATATTACTCTATTTTTAAATCAAACATCGATATGAATCCATCACATTGAAACATACTGACTAGATCCAGCTTTACTCAAAATTATAAAAGTCCTGTGCCAAGAGCTCGGATCAATTCATAAGTGGAATAAGTGGAGCACAGCGCCAATTTTAAACAGTGTTAAAATGTGGACATAGAAGAATGATCTAACAAAGAATGACGATAATAATTATTCCCTAGGATATATACCTCCGAGTAAGAATTCTCCCCCCTTGTTCGTTGGAAAAATCCCCCCTCAGGCTGGTCGGGTGATCTCCGTTTTCGCGTTGTTGTTGTTGTTGTTATTGCTGTCAATGATCTTTTTTTCGGCCAGGGAGAAGTTCTGTATCGTTGAGTCGATTCTGGAATAGGGACCGATATATCGCGTAGGTATTGCTTGTATTGACGAGGCATGATTGTTCTGTGACATTGCCTGGTTGAATGTTGTTCTCTCTCTGGTTGTGGTCATCCTTATATTCACAATTCTGAGATTCTATCCTGTGGTTAGAAACAATCAATACGCTGTTACATCAGGTGTTTATACTCAATGAATCAGTGCGAGCATGTGCCATTGGTATCAGGTGTCTTATTCTGACCAATCAGCTTTAATTTACGCTGACCTCGCCAGGCGTTGATTGATACCTGGCTTGGTTTAGCTCAATGACTGTGGCACAAACGCGAAAAGTTCGTTTTTATGAATTCATTTTTTCAATCCTGAATTTTGAAACATTCCGGCATGCTGATTAATTTATTTTAACTGTAAAAGTAATAATACGGAACAACCTTTTATGGCTATACGAATTACGGGTGCTTAAATTGTCTGGGACAGATCGGCGTCATAGCTGGTTGTTTCCGCTCGTGCCCCGTAAGGCACGGCTTCCATAAAATTAACAACAGGAAATAACAAAAATATGTATTCCACGTGCCCGATTTTTCGACAATCAATTTATTAAGAAAAACTGGCGCCTGAAAATGTTGTATCATTCATCCGTACCCCAGTTGTGCGGGTCGTTGACGAAACAATGGGTTCGTCAATAAATCACAGCCTGGAATGACTCAAGCCATATAATAGGAAACGGTACAGTTGACGTAACAATAGCTGAGGCTTATCCAGATATGAGCCGGTGAGCGAGAAGTGACAGATTTCTAATTTCCGGGTCATACAGGGTCAACAATAGACCTGTCAGGGTGGTAGGAACCATGTTGACCCCATGCCTTTCAAAGTTAGTCCCTGCCTCTGCCTACACAATATATACACACAAATCGTAATTGATCGCTTTGGCTTTGCGTTCTAACACAGCATAGGTCTGCTGCTGTACAAATTATCCTGAAACAAAAAAGAACATTGTTTTTAGGAAATACTATTTCAATCAATAGAATTTTAATAATGACCCGTAATCGTTCTATCAACATACTCTGAAAATCACGACATTCAACACTACATGATGTTAAATAAATATATATATATTGCTATAGCTTATCTCAAATTATATTTATTTATCTATTTTAAAATATATAGCGCTTGTAAACATCTTAAATGAACTAAGAAATGTACCGTGAAATTAAAATAAAACTTTGAGTTGATGGACCGCGAAATCCGTATGGGAAGCGGCCATTGATCTACAATTTCAATCTATCTCAAATACGGCGAAAACAATATCGTACACGTATCTAGAGAACAAACACAAGAATATATTTTGCTTAAAATCTTAAACGTAATCTATTAAACTATCGTACACGTATCTAGAGAACAAGCACAGGGATATATTTTGCTTAAAATCTTAAATGTAATCTATTAACAAACTCTGATAAATAAGCTATTCATATATATATATGTCTGCAATGATATAATTAAAAACGAAATTTATGAGATCTAGGCCCTTTGTGATTGAAAACTGATTCCCGAACGTAAACGGTACGCCGTACGGCAATACTGTTGACTTAGCCGAATCAAATCCATTTGATTTGAGTCTCATCCTCGGACTGGGACTACGATACGATCTTACTACACTGAAGATTCTGGGTTTTTTTTATTTTGTCGTTTCTGCCTGAAATTCATTTTATTTTTTGCTTTTAATAAAAAATACTATTTGCGGTATACTATATTACATACCGATATCTCTTTTACATATCATTGCGCATCCTCCCCAAGGCACATGCTCTGATAGAAATTGCAATTTAAGGGCCGCTTTCAATACGGATTTCGTAGTCCATCAACTCAATGTTTTATTTTAATTCCACGTTACATTTCTCATTTCATTTGTGTGTGACGTTTACAAGCGTTATATTTCACAGGCATGCTCCATTTCACAGGCTTTATTTATTATTAGACCCCCAGCGAGGTGGTTGATCATTGCGCCGGCCTTTCAAACCGGTTTTGTGCGTGCACGGACATGCCCGCGAGAACGAGACTTCGACATCCGGGTAACTGAACCACAAGCGGCCATCTTAATCCCGGTAGTATAGGTGTTGTCAAACACAGCGAGACATCGAGTTGAATTTGTCATAAATATGCATCATGCCGTCCACTATTTCAAAATCACTTATTACAACTCTACTTTACACACTGTTCCGAAATATCCACAATCATGAAGTATGCAATCTTCGAGTTTGCGCAGCGTGGAGAGATGGAGATCGGTGAGACTGTTTGGATGGATGTCGACGAAGACGCCGAACGTGACAACCAGAACTTCGCCTTTGACAGAGATGTCGTAGTGAATTGGCCTCTGAAAAGGGGAAGTACCAAATCTGGATCGAAACCTTACTGTGCCAAGGTCGTGGTTTTTGGAGGTAAGAAAAATATTTCAGTAATACTAAAATGCCGTATTGTTGTTGCTAGTAACTAATATGGATATACTTGGGAATATACTCTACTGGAAATATGGAGCAAAATTTATAATATTAAAAATGTTAATAACATGTTTATTGTTTTGTTAATAGTATTAGCAAAATAATTCCAACTTGGATATTATAATAGCTCAAAATTACCTAGCCTATAATTTTGAAGATAAAATTACTGATATTTTACAATCTATGATCAGTCACCTGTGGTCGTACCAATTTATTTGTTCTGAAATTTATTTTTCCAAACTATTTTTTCAGAGGACTATGCCGAGCTATCTGACATACTGAATACCATCATCAACGAAGATTTGACAGATTTTGGGGAGTTAAGAAAAGGGACTGCATCGAGACCACTTGGCAGGGGTCAACGAGACAGGAAACGTGTTGTGGATTCCAGCGATGAAGAGGTATAGAGCCGTAAACAAATTTGATTCATATTTAAAATTCAAATATTTGTTAATTTTCTTTCATTTTTTTTCCAAATATGGGTAAATTGCTATGAATAAATACTTAATAACAATTATGTAATAAACCCAAGCATATATGAAGTGCAATGTCTCTGACATCCAGTGGGAATATTTTGATGAAATCAAAGCCCAAACATCGGAACAAACATGTCAATAAAAAATTCTCTGTCGGCAATTTCCATTTTACGTTTTGGTAATAGCTCGAGCTTCTTTTAGTTCACAATTATGTTTTCATGTAGCCATGTTCGCATTATTTTATATTATTCCTAATTTGTACAGTTAAATACTAAATTTCAAACAAGCGGCCATTTTTGTATTGGATACAATTATGTTATTTTATTCATACCCATATTGATTTTTCAGGAAGAGGTGAGGCCTGCCAAAAAGTCAGCAAAGGTGGCCAAGGAATTTCGCAAGAAAGAATCTACCAACATACTGGCAAAACTGAAGAAGCAGCGCCAAACTGCAAAAGATAACGCGAAGGTAACCCATACTTCTAGTAATTTATCAGTATACGGTATGCATAATTGCAACATTATTGAAATATAAGCATACATTAATACTTTAATACCAGTAGTTACTTTATCAATACAGTTCTTTCTGTATTTTACATATTTTCAGACTGAAATGGTTTCTGATACAATTATCTATAGTAATTGTATTTATTTCCTTTAAAGGAGCCGGCTCATGAACAAGAATCATCACAGGCTCGCAGACTCGCGTCGGATGAAACAAATTGTGCGGTAAGCATCTATCGTTTTATATCGACTGTGAATATATTCAACATCTTTATACAACAGAATATTCAAAAGTATAGCTTTATTATGATTTCGCTGATATTTCTGTTGGGTACCGACATCATTAAAGTTAATATCTGAGTGAATAATCGAATGAAAAGTGTATCAATATTATGTTTAAAAAGGTTATACTTATTAAGTTTAACTCCGCTTTTTGTGATAAGAACAGATTGTAACATTGTTTATTTTTTGTTTCAACAGGGATGCTCAAGGCAGGCAGCAGTGGTGGTTGATCTAGAGGATGAGAATGAACGACTGCGAGCGGAAATCAAAACACTGAGATCAACACTTCTTGCATACAAAGGTATATTAAAAACTATCTTTTAAATCAATTTCTATGCAATCAGTGAAAGTTGCAACAATCTGGGGAGGTAACTCTCAGTAAGTAGATAATCCTTGTAACATAACATTTTTCTCATTTCACTTGAGCAAATTTACAAGCGTAAATACATCCAAGTAGCTGTGTATCCTATATGGCATTTTTCGTCATAATAATTTCAAGAAGAGCCATACTTGACAATAAAATCTCCTCTTTTTCAGAGCTCCCCACGTTAGTTCAGGACTTGAAGCAGTCTATTGAGGCCCTGAAGGAAGGTCGTCAAGCTCCTATGATATCGGTCGTCCCAGTTGCCTCTGTTCTGCGACCACCGACACCGGCTCTCTCAACTGATGAAACATCTGGTGCGTCAATGGTAAGTAATCTTCTTACAATTTCCTGAACGAATGTTTGGCTGCTGATTGCCACCCTTTCTGAATATACTCAACTAATACATCATACAGAGATAGAGAAATAACCTAAAATATGTATCATAGTTAGTCGATCTTAAGCTTCGGTTCTTGGGGCTGGGGATGTGTTTGTCGGATAAATTTAATAGGTATACAATTATTATAGAAACAGGCTAACAAATTGAAGTTGTATCTAGTGTACTCTAGGATTGGATGAATTAATCATCTGGATTTTCTAAACGGATAAGCCCTAATATTCCGCATCATGTCTTAGATTGTTAAAGTATATTTCCATCTCGTTTCAGGAATTGGAGCTGCCGCAAGCACGTGTAGATAGGGGTGTTATTGGGCTGTGCAATAGGGACACACCGCAGAAGTTTGTCAATGACCTCCTGAGTGCCATGTTCTCCCTTGAGTTCATGGCTACTCATTCATTGTCTGGAACCAAGAGCAGTCGGGCAGCAGAGAATGTTAAACCGTCACTGGAAAAAGAAGACCTAAAATTCATTATCGGTGAGTACGAACCAGACAGACATCATCACATAACTATTTTTAAAGAAAACATTTAAAATTGGGCATGATTTATGTAATACATATATATAACTTGAAAGATGAATAATTTTACTAATATAACAACTATGGGTATTAACAACTCAGGAGTCAAACAACTCTCGCTTGTATTGCAATGGTTAGCTTTGTTTAAACTCCTATACTGTGGTGGGTCAGATGTATGACCCTACATATCCAGTTTTTACTTGAGGATTCCTTTAACATTCCGTTCATTCTGTTTTAGGTGAAACACAGAAGGCATTCCCGGGCAGAACAGAAGTGGAAGTAAAGCTTTACATCAGAGTCAAGTTGAACAACTGTGCAAAGATGATGAAGAAGAGGGCAGGGTCGGATTGAACAACATATAAAACATTCAGGCTGCTCTTTGTGTAAATAGTGCTACCGCATGTGAAACTAAAAGTTTCCTTTGATTTTTTGTGCTTAAAATGTGATGTAACTGATGTTCTTGACGTTATTTTTTTATATAATAAAATAATATTAAAGAGAGAATGTTTTCATTTATTTCATGCGTATCGAATTTAATAGTATCATGTTCATGACAACTTGTGCTACTGAAGGTTTATTGCTGTGTGCATATAATCTTCTTTTGTCAAGCTGAATGTTACACATCCAAAATTTATGTATTAACTCGAATTGGCTCTGCAGAACCATTTACCTGGGATCACCTGCTCTCCACGGATTTGCTGCTAGAAAGTCAATAATCCCACTGAATGAATGTGTCTGTTCATTTTGAAAACCCGATATGTAGCCCGCATCAGCCATGTTTTAGGTAATTCAGCTATAGTTCTACACTAGTATGCATGGTGAACTATAATAGTAAACTACTGTATTGGTATAATACTGTACTGTATAATATTATACTTGTACTATAGTATACTATGGTACTGTACTATAGTGTACCATGGTACTGTACTATAGCGTACTATAGTGTACCATGGTGCTGTACTATAGTATACTATGGTAATGTACTATAGTATGCAATGGTACGGTACCATAGCGTACTATAGTGTACCATGGTGCTGTACTATAGTATACTATGGTAATGTACTATAGTATACAATGGTACTGTACTATAGTATACTATGGTACTGCACTATAGTATACTATTGTACTGTACTATAGTATACCATGATGCTGTACTATAGTATTTTATGGTATTGTACTATAGTGTACTATGATACTGTACTATAGTGTACTATAGTGCTGTACTATAATATACTATGGTACTGTACTATAGTATACCATGGGGCTGTGCCATAGTATGTTATGGTACTGTACTATAGTATACAATGGTACTGTACTATAGTATACAATGGTATTGTACTATAGTATACTATGGTACTGTACTATAATATACTATGGTACTGTACTATGGTATATTATTAATGTACTGTACTGTGGTATATTATGGTATTGTACCATAGTATATTATGGTACTGTGCATAGTATACTATAATATTGTATTATAGTATTCCGCAAAAATCCTATGATATACTATAGTATTTGTACCATAATATACTATAGTACTTTTTTGTAAGGGTGGGAAATATATTTGTCCATGTTGGATCTCGGTTAATACAGGACAGAACAATGGCCGGGCAGTGTTGGACTAAAGCGGAATGGTGGGGAAGGCGGGGTTTGGGGGGGCATACAATTAGGCAATCTCTGATTGCTTATTTCCTCCGTGTATTATTTAAATATTGACCGGTTAATTGCACAAGGGCAACCCGAATTAAGTGTTAAGTTTGACGTTCCTCTGATTCATTTCCGAGATACTGTTTTTTTTTTAACATGACACCAACCCGTGTCTACAACAACAACGTTGTAATGCATGCAGTGGACCCTTAAATTTATGAAAATATATCATATTGCAGCGCCGTGCAACCAGAGTCTTGGCCGAAATTGGGCCACCTCCAAGACTCAAGATCGGCGTGTACACGCCAGTGCTATACAGTCAAGTCAGTAGGTTGATGTATTTGAATGAAATACCCAGAATAATAGATCCCTGTATAAACCCATGGGCCTAGTTTGTTATGCTATTCGAAACAAACAGAAGTTACAGGAGAACCCTCAAGAACCCGTTAATGTCGCACTAACTGTAGTATAGCGAAGAATTAAGTATACGTACATGTCAGTAATCTGTTGTATTTATTCCACAGAATAAAGAGAAGGTGAAGTTGCCTAGTCATTATCTGAACTGGTTGACATCAGCGCACCACACTAACCTGACTGAGAGATGAACCACGGAATGAGCGAATGTACAATACAAACTCATTGAATAATATTTTTGGACAGCGAAAGTAGACTGAGATCACGTAGATTCTACAGTTTGTAATATTTTCTCCCCGAGTCATCTGTCCTAACCCGTTACAGTTTAATTTTGAAGCGATATCTGAATATATTCATTATATAATAGTATGAATACTCAAGACAAAAACCAGCATCATGAGTGTTCACTGTGTGAGTACAGATGTATGAAGCTGTCTGTCTTGACCAGACACATGAGAACCCACACTGAAGAGAAGCCCTTCGCGTGTTCATTGTGTCAATACAGATGTATACGACGGAATGACCTGACCAGACACATGCGAACTCACACTGAAGAAAAACCCTTTGCTTGTTCATTGTGTCAGTACAGATGTATACGACAGCATGACCTGACCAGACACGTGTAATCAACCGCGGAACCTGATCAGCCACATGAGAATTCACTCTGCAGAGAAACCCTTCGCGTGTTCATTGTGTGAGTACAAATGTAAGCGACCGCAGAACCTGACCACCCACATGAGAATTCACACTGGAGAGAAACCCTTCGAGTGTTTATTGTGTAATTACAGGTGTGCAGACAAGCAGGGAATGAGAAGACACATGCGAACTCACACTGGAGAGAAACCCTTCGCGTGTTCATTGTGTCAGTGCAGATGTATACGACAGCATGACCTGACCAAACACATGAGAACTCACACTGGAGAGAAACCCTTCGCGTGTTCATTGTGTCAGTACAGATGTATACGAAAGTATAGCCTGACCAGACACATGAGAACTCACACTGGAGAGAAACCCTTCGCGTGTTCATTGTGTCAGTACAGATGTATACGACTGTATGACCTGACCATTCACATGAGAATTCCCACTGGAGAGAAACCCTTTGAGTGTACATTGTGCAAGTACAAGTTTAAGCAACCGCAGAACCTGACCAGACACATGAGAATGCACAGTGGAGAGAAACCCTTCGCGTGTTCGTTGTGTCAGTACAGAGGTATACAACAGCATAACCTGACCAGACACATGCGATCTCATACTGGCGAGAAACCTTTCAAATGCTCATTATGTAATTACAGGTGCGCAGAACAAAATAGTCTGACAAGGCACAGGAGAACTCACACTAGAGAACTCTCCCTGGAGAGAAACCATTCGCCTGTTAATTGTGTCAGTACAGCTGTACACAACAACATCAACTGACCTTAAACATGAAAAATCACACTGACAGAAACCTTTTATGTGTTCATTGTGCAATTACAGATGTGCACACCAGAAGAGTCTGACAAGACAGAGGATAACTCACACTGGAGAGAAACCTTTCAAGTGCACATTGCACAAATGTACCCAACAAAAAAATCTGATTTGTTACATGAAAACTCGCACTGTAGAGAAACTCAAGTGTTCATTCTGCGAGTATGTAATTACACGACGACACGATGTGACAGCAGAAGCTGATCACATACAGTGGAACTCACACACGAGAGAAACCTTCCAAGTGTTTTTTTTTGTGTGAGTATAAATGTGTACAACAGAAGAGACTGGTTGCCCCCGAGGACAGGAGAGAAACCTTTTCAATGTGCGCTATGTGATTACAAGTGTACACTGCATCAGAATTTGAGTGAGCACTCACACCGGAGAAAATCCTTTCAACTGTGATCACATCATGTGTGCACGTCAAACAAATCTGACTACACACATGAGAGCTTACACTGGAGAGAAACACTTTTAGCGTCCAATGTGTGTGTACAAATATGTGCTACTGCCCTGAACTACATGACACTTGGGAACTCACAAGGGATAGAAACTTATTTATTCTGCTTGTAAAATTGACTAGAGCATATGACAATACACCTGATAACTCACAAGGGAGAGAAACGTTTCAAGTGTCGTGTTTGTGCGTTAAATTGTACATAAGCATACGCCGACATAATATATCACAACTTAGTATTCATTGTGTGACTATAGCTGACCACAACAGAGCAAACTAACTACGCACATAAAAGCTGACACTGATGTTGAAATAGTACTGGTAACATATACCTGTGAATATCGTTAACATATATCAGCAAATAACGTACCATAAGATGCCAGTAACAAATTCCATTTCGTTAACATATATCAGTACATGCGGTTACCAGTAAATACCAGTAACATATACCAGTACATACCCGCAAGATATACCAGTACATCCCAGTAACATATGTTGGTACATACCGGAAACATATACCAGTACATACTGGAAACATATTGCAAGCGTCTAGTCCGTCATTCATAATTCAGCCGTCGTCCATTAAAGAATAGTCGCATCCGAATACACCATATACCAATCACAGGCCTTCAAAATAGGCGGACTAAGGTATAAGCTTAACTGACACGCTGTTAACATATACCGGTACATATATAAATATATATATATTATATATACCAGTGACATGTACCTGTGGATATCGATATCATATACTAGTACATACCAGAAACACATACCAGTATACATTGCATATAATGAAATATGAGACGAACACCTGAGGCACAGACTCTAATACATTGTACATAGGGAACAATTGTGGAGACGGATACCTGAGGTACATGTACAGAACCTAATACATTGCATTTATGGGACAATTGTGGAGAAGGACACATGAGGCACATGTACAGACCCTAACACATTCCATTATATAGGGAACAATTGTGGAGACACACGCCTGAGGCACAAACACTAATATTTTGAATATTGGGCACAATTGTGGAGATGGACACCTGGGGTACAGACCCTAATATATTGCATATAGGACACATTTGTGGAGACGACACCTGAGACACAGACACTATTTGCATATAGAGAACAAAATTTGTGGAGAAGGACACCTCGGATACAGACCCTAATACTTTGCATATAGCAATTGTGGAGACAGACAGCTGAGGCACATACACTAATACATTGCATATAGGAAAATTTTATATTTTGTATGAATAATGTAATCTTTGGTGTATATGCTTATTGTTTAGCAACCCATCACAATTGTATTTGAATAGGATTTATTTGGATGGCAGCCTGGAATCAGCATAGAACCAACATGGAAATAAATAACATAATGTACAGATTAACCCACATTTACCATGTTTACCCTCATGTTGTAATTGGAGTTAAGGTGAAATAGGGTAATTTGCGTGTTACGGGAATTTTGGATTTGATTTCCATAACAAACTTTAATGTTGTGGTTATTTTTCTCAATTTCCCCCATCATTCATGTGTTAATCGGATAGAGTGGGTCCACATGTCGACGGACATACACATCATGTGATACGGTGAACCCTGATTTTCAATTCATTTTTCTAATGCGTATAACAGTACTTATTCATGTAAAAAGTTTCATAAAAATCGGGTGAGTGATACATACCACACACACACATATCGTATGCTGATAGTAAAACACGAGCGTGTCGTAACTTGTGTCTAATTCCGCTAAACCCGGGGCTAGAGGCCGCATGTACTTCAAGATCGTCGTGGTGCTCATATGAACAGACACAAAGTGTGACTGAGATATATCATTGGAAACTGTTGACCGCTCCTCTCTTGCAGGAAACTAACCTGTTTATGTTTATGTATACTATGATTGTCTTTTTGAATTTGGTGCTATATGCTGTTATATAGAATATGGAATAGGTCTTTGGATTATGAACGCGGATATTCTTTAATGGATGACGATTTAATTATGAATGACGGACCAGTATGAGCAAGTTAGTGAATTAGATAGCAATGAAGGAGGTAAGTACCTCTGAGGCGTTTCCAAATCCGTCATAAGGCACTGACGACCTAACCTAACATCCTCTACCAACACAGACATACACAGACTTCTAAGCTTAGTGCCCTGTGCCTTAGCGTTATGACGCAAGCAGACGAGAGAAAGAACGAAATATTTGTTTTCATGAGGTTAGGCAGAAATTGTCATTATGCGCACTCTGCTGGAAAACCTGTTGTAGGAGCTTTGGGATATATGTGGGCTATACCGGGTCCAAATGTGTCGTGTCTGGTATTTTATTGCAGAGCTCATTGGGGGAGGACGTTGAAATATGACGTCATTCTGTGCAGTCTGGGAATAGTTTAGAGAGGGCGTTTGAAGTGAGAGTTTTAGGATATATTCGGTCCAGATGTCTCGTGTTTGGTAGTGTTATGAAGATCTTACACTCTACAGTGTGGCAGTGGTCGTGAAGCTGATCTGTAATGTGAGTAGTGCAAAGGGTGTACCCGCCAGCTTACCGCTTATCCCTTTGACATGGAAGATTTATTTTTTCCCTTCTCATGTGGCCTTTGACTCCTATGCCCCAGGATTACATCAAGGTGATCAGGCGATCGGATTTTCCGAGGCTTAAGGTTAGGATATGAGCGTTTTCGTGATTGAACTGAATGTGACAAATGCTTGTACGTAACCATGGTAACAGGCAATAATATAGCAAGAAGAAGTACGTTCTTGTGTGGAAGAATTACATGTCAAGTAGTAAACCTAGATCACCCATGTTCCTCAATTTGAAATCATTGACTTCATCTTTGGTTGATCATTCTGTCAGTAGCTATTACAGAAGCAGAACGTTACCATGTAACCTAAAAGTAACGTGATGTCAATCAAGCCCTTGGTTAAAAATCACTGGCAGTAGATTATTAATTTCATAATACGATAACATTATCCTGTTTAACAGGGATACTTTACTCTATAATGTCTGACATTATTTCCAGGTATATCGAAAGGGAATTATTAGCATTTTCTGACGAGATTATGTGCTTTTGTTGATAATTCGTGTTGATTAGACCGCTCACAGCGTTATTTGGAGTTCTGCTACACATATGTGTACAACAGGCATTCATAGTGAAACTTGTTAGGTTTGAAATTGGACACGTGTGTGTACAATAGACATTCGCGATGTACCCTCGCACACTACATATACATACATGTATGTACATAAGAACCTACCTGGCAGTGAGTGAGGGTACAGGTAGGTTCTTATGTACATACATATATGTAGTGAGTGAGGGTACAGGTAGGTTCTTATGTACATACATATATGTAGTGAGTGAGGGTACAGGTAGGTTCTTATGTACATACATATATGTAGTGAGTGAGGGTACAGGTAGGTTCTTATGTACATACATATATGTAGGGAGTGAGGGTACAGATCCGCTCTTATAGACATACATAAATGTTTCATCATACTACTACTGCACTAACTTTTTATCCAAAATGTGCACATTGTCAAATTTATCCCAAGTACCTAATGTCCATAAAAGTGTACATTTTTTACCTGTCTAAATTTGCGCACAAATCAACTTACTTTTACTGTTTTACTGAGTTATTTGCGTTCCCTGATATGAAAATACGAGAAATATCTCTGGCTGAATGCATGCTGTGTTAACAATAATCATGGAACGACAAAGCGAGTGATGGGAACTTATCACCCTGCGTGATGGAGGGTGCCATGTTGTCTGTATCCGTGCTGCCCTCTGCAGGTCTAGAAAAGAAATATATTTGTCCACATTTGGAACCAGTAGGCATTAAGACTAAAATAACTCAACGGCTATGAAAGGTGTATCATGACCAAACTGAAATGGTAACATATGTGCACACCAGGCATTAATAATAATAATATTAGATAGGAATCACGTATTTCATTGTAATATCTCGCATATTCATCAGATCGAAATTATCTTGTTAAAAATGATCAAACTATGATAATCATTCCTAACTGTTGATTAAATGAATAATTAATTGATTACAATTACTGGCAAAAGTATTTAAATTCTTTAGCATAGTATATATTCGAAGATTAATTCGCCCATTAACTTGGACCAGATGTTCAGGATTAATCACATTACACGGATTTACAAGGTGTTGATGATACACAATAATCACTGATTGATATTCAAATGTCGAGAACATGGTGGCTATAAAGTCACGACTGATATGACATGCTAATATACCTGATTATCACAGAGATAGTACATTGTATACCGCTTATAAATGCCATCACGAGCACTTAAATAGTTGGACTGTCCAGGCTGACATGAAAGCTGGTGATATTATACAGCATTACAAGGGCTGATCTTCTGGAGGGGTGGGGGAAGGGGGGAGTTCAGGGAGGTCAGAACCTCCACCCCCCCTCCCCCCCTCGCCCCACCTGCCACCGCCCATGAAACGTGATGATTTTTTTGGAGGGATCAGCGAACCCTGTGATTCCACGTAGAAATAATGTCTTGAAATGATATGTAAATTAACTGAATGTGTAGTATGTAATTAGAGTATCTATACGTGATTTTAACAGACCATCATCTATTCCCGTATTAGTTTGTGCGTGTGCCTAAAATCAAATATTATCGCCACGTGTGTGTTAAAGAACCCCGGCGCTTCCGGGGCCCAGGCGGCCTTTGTATCCTCTACTGCCAGGCTGTGAGGATCGCTTATTTTAGCTTTGTGTAAATGAATCGGTACCATATTGGTTCTAATTTTTCCATGATGTAAAAGGTCATCGTTTTTTTTTTCAATGTGTTAAATATGACTAGAAAGTCATATGGATTAAGACATGAAGTATGATTTTTTCACTATTGATTCGTACTAATGCGAAACAACGCGAAAATAAAACCATAAATCTGCATTCATTATGTTCGAATTTATTTTCGGGAAAACGCTTGGAACGCAGCTCAGAGGTCTGGTAAGTCGGAGCTTCCTGTGCCTAGGCGGCCCCCGAACCCTCACCTATTGGGCTGTTGTTTTATCTTTGTGTAAGTGGATCGTATGGGTAGGTGTATTGGTTTGCTTCCATTGAACTAAAAGTCATTGTTTTGTATTTTTTAAATATAACTAGAAAGTCAAATAGATGTAGGCATGTGGTGCGATGTTTTCAATATCGAGGCGTGCTTATAATTGCGAAAAAAATTTGAAAATAAAATCATAAGTCTACATACATTATGATCACTTTTACTTCTGGGAAACGCTCAGAATGAATCTCCGGCGATGTAGGACCCCGGAGCTTCCGGGGCATAGGCGGCTCCCGGACTCTCCGCCTGTTGGGCTGTGATAGATAAGCCCCCTATGAATTTTTGCTAGATCCGCCTTTGGATTATCACAGTGATATTAAGATGTCACAAGTACTGTTAAAATGGTTGGATTGCCCAAACTGATACAAAGCTGGTGATACCAGGTACATGTACCCTTAATACCAGTGATGCTAAAATGTCACGACTGCTGTTAGAATTTTTTTTTTTTTGGTTACACACCTATTTATATATCAACCTTTATACCCACAAAAATACACATATAGACTAAAGTGTGTACAGATAAGTGTATTCTATAGACAGTTACCATATATAAAACCACATTTGATCAGTATTTACACAAATTATGTGCGACAAAAATATACCTGCTTATATAATGAAAAAAATACTGATAGCAACGGTGAATGTATGAAGCCTCGGTTATACTTCAAGGAAGATAATTGTAATTGATATATATACAGAGATAACTATATACAACAATTATAACACGTGAAGTAACATATTACAGTGGCAGGATCATGTATTATCATAACTCTTTTTTTTTTAACTTAAAAAACATGGCAATGAATATGATACAGTAGCGTCCAATTCTTTTAAGTATACAATTTTTCCCCCAAATATAAAGCTCCATCATTTTGGATAGACTGTTGTGTTAAAGAATATACAGGTAAGGGTATCATTTGATTATTTTAACGCCAGAGGACCCCACTTCTGTTCAAATGCGATCTGATCATTGTGCATATTAGCTATACATTTGTCGATATCCCTCTTCTTTAGCACCATTTGTTTCACTCCCTCAAAATGTGGCTTAATGTTATTGTATCTGCAGTCATATATATACTTTTTGGATAGTAATAGCAACAGATTGATCAATGTCGATTCTGTATTACCCATAATAACTTGAGACCCTGGAGGTTTTTTTCATGAGTACATTCAGGCTTAAGCCCGGCGCACACGAGAGCTATCAGCTGAGCTGACCGCCTCAATTGCCTGTCAGCTAAGGGGCTAGCTCTCGTGTGCGGGCGGTTTTTGGTGAGTTTTTTGCCTCGCGAGGCCGGGAAGAAAATATCAAACTTGTTTGATAATTTCGCCTCGCGAGGCCAAATCCTCAGCGTGTGCGGCGAACGCAAGCCAACAGCTCAGCAGTTTTCTTGGACCGGCCAATGAATCGCATGTTATTTCCACGCGATTCATACGCACGACTCTTCAAAATGGTCTTGAAGGAGACGTTATGCGGGAACTGAAATCAATTTCGTGAAACTTTTGTTCACCGTGTGCGCTGAAACCACACGAAAGCTAGCCCCTGAGCTGGCAGGCAATTGAGGCCGTTAGCTCAGCTGATAGCTCTCGTGTGCGCCGGGCTTAACGGCCCATGCTTGGAGTTCGTTCCAAAGATCCTCCGAATAATTGCAATGATAAAATAAGTGAATGAGTGTTTCTTTTTCTTGGTTACAGAATGTGCATAAATCGGAATCAATTTTTCCCCATAGTTTCAAAAGATGGTTTGTAACGAGGGTCCTGTGGATGAGTTGGTACTGGAAATATTGTAAGCTCGTTTCTCTTGTAGTGGTGAATATATTGTTGTAGATAGTCGACCAAGCAAACCCTTCCCTTAATTCTAATTCCTGTTCCCATTTTTGCTGATTTTTTTTTCAGGTTTTATTTCGATATATTCCGGTAAGATGTTGTAGACAAATCTCACACATTTTTGTCTGATTAATCATGAGCATATTTTCGATTCCTTGATGTGTGTTTTTATGAACATTCCATTTTTTATATAACTGCGTTTTTCGATAGGTATATTATGAATAATAGCATGATGTAAGATGAAATGTGCGGCTTGTATTCCTGACTTACTTTGAAGGTCATTGAATGAAAGGAAAGGAGGTGTTCGGTTTGGCCGTATTTTTTTCCTTAGTGTGTTGCGTTTATAAACCGAAAATATAATTTCCTCTCGTTCACTTGCAGAGTTATTAGCTCGAGAGAGAAAATACTGAATTTTCATATTCTCAATTTTCACCGAGAAGAGACCTGTCAAAAAAATATTACGAGTATTAGAAAATAAGCATTTGTTTGTTTTTGCAATTTTTGGCGATATTCTTGAAGGGAATTCCCTTCATATATAAAATATGACACCTTTAACCAAAACGAGCCCTACATATCGAAATGCGGTGCGTTTGATCCAAAATGATACTGAAAAGTCGTTTTGGTTAAAGGTGTCATATTTTCATAATACTGAAATATGTCAAAATGCTTGTAATGCTCTGAAAGGGCGTCGTTCACCGCCATTCAGCACATGATTCCTCAAGCCGATAATTGTAACAGCTGATTGGCCGAATGGTTAGAGTGTCGGACTACAGATTAAAAGAAACGCAACATTTTGGTTCGAATCCTCAAATCCCTGAAAAAATATTTTCATTTTTTCCTTTTTACTCCCATCTTTAGTTTGGACTTTAAAGTGCAAAAGGGCAGACAGCGAACCCCTAACGCACATAATCCCTTATTTTCTTATAATTCGTGAACAGAATTGCACACAAACAACTCCACACACACAGTCAGACCACTTGTTCAGTGTTTGAATATTCTGACGATCCAGCAGAGCAAAAAAATAATTGTTACACATACATAATTTCGTCTTAGGGCAGCGGAAAGTTGTAACTATGAATTGAAAAGTTATAAGGTTGAACTTGTCTTATATCAAGGCCTTTATTAAGGAAATGACCCTCAACAAGTGGTGACGCTTGCTTTCCCAAGTGACAATGCATGTGCCAATATGTTTTTTTTTTTTTTTTTTTTTGGCAGTGACTTCCTTAATTATTGATCGCTGAACTTTTGGCAGTGATTATTTTTTTTCAGTTTTCGAGTCGGTTTATATATTAATATAACTGATTATTGTTCGTAAATATCTGGGTCGTTCATGAAAATACTAATGGTAACCGTATGAGAATATGAACCAGAATTTCCCATTAGACTGGCCTCGCCTGTCTGACAAAGAGTTGGGGAATACCTGAGCATTACGTCACAATTTACCGGCCGGCTCGGAGCGAGACAATAGAGCAACAGAGAGCGACTCTGAAGGGGAAAATATCCATCTAAAGCGAACACATCCTTTGCCCCGTCTACACTTAAAAGGTCATTGATACGACATATTCCACGTTCAGTCCATGTTTTTAAAACTCTCCATTCAGTTTTGGGCGCCAGTTCAAACAGAAGGTTGTCCAAGGCTATATCATTTCTATTACTCCCATCTATAAAACATGACTAACGTGTCATACCAGAAAGGGTTTTTAATTTCTTTCAGGAAATTCTTTATGCTTATAGCATCCAGTTTCCATATGGTATGTCCTATAGGCTGGAGAATCTTTCCAACAATAGTCTTAAGAGCGCTGTGACCTTCAGATATTCTTATAACCCACTTTATTTTCAAATACGAGGCAAATGTTTTAATGTGAATCATATTCAGACTGAT
>JAVTVY010045330.1:0-22099 GCA_036873755.1 Hanleya hanleyi
AAAGGGTTCCACCGCGATGGAACCCTTTACACCGCGCGCGCCGGGGTCAAAGGTCAGCGCCGGGGTCAAAGGTCAGTTCCGGTCAAGTGAACGGAAGCGGAAGTGACCTCACAGAGGTCGTATGCAAATGTCACTGCCGAGATCTGAGCTCCACAGGCTTTGAGCTCCAAGAGCTCCGATCCAAGAGCTCTGCCACACGGGCGTTCCCACCACCACCACCACGCCTGTCAACGCCCGGTGGTGGCGGTGGTGGTGGTGGTGGTGGTGGTGGTGGTGGTGTGTGTGTGTGTGTGTGTGTGTGTGTGTGTGTGGTAGTGTGTGGTGGTGGTGTCTGTACATATAAGAATGAACATGTGTCCCTCATCAGTCCTTATGTATTGGTCGACAGATCAACATGTCGTGTACGTGTACGTTCTGTCAGAGAACCTTCTCTCGTCGCGATAGTATGATCAGGCACATTCAAGGCAAACACAACCAAGAGACACCACCGAGTCCCGCTATAGGTCCAGCAAGTGCAGTAGAGTATCCCTACACGATGACGGTGAGCGGCCCTACGGCATGTGGAAAGACGTCCTGGATAATGAAGTTCTTAGAGGAAGGTGTGGCAACCCCAGCTCCGACACGTGTTGTTTGGTGTTATAGCCAATGGCAGCCCGCCTACGAAACTACGCGATTACAGAATGTGAGTTTCGTCCCAGGGATTCCTCATGACATAGACGAACCGTATTACTTTGACCCCGAGCAGACCAACGTGGTAGTGCTAGATGATCTGATGAGTGCGGCCAAGGACAATTCGAAAATCGCCGACCTATTCACCAAAGGGTCCCATCATCGCAATCTGTCCGTCATCTATTTGACCCAGAATCTCTTTCCTCAAGGGAAGGCGTCCAGAGATATTGCCTTGAACTGCCAATACTTTGTGCTGTTCTCCAACCCCATCGACAGAGCACAAATTCGTGTGTTTGGTAGTCGAATTTATCCTCAGAACATCGACCATTTCATGCAGGCGTTTCAAGAAGCGACAAGTCGTCCGTACGGCTACCTGTTCGTAGATTTAAAAGCCCATACCCCCGAAGATCGCCGGCTGACGACCCACCTGCTACCCGGCGAGGAATCACCACAGCCCCTACACCATCCACCGAGTCCACATTTGGTGAAGCAGCAACCCACCCCCGTACAGCGGGCCTTCTTCATATCACCAGTCCCGGAATATCATCCAACCGTGAAGGCCCAACCTGAGGTTGAAGAACATAATGTGAACTCGAGGCTATGGAAGGATTTGTTCAAAGAAAGTATGGACGCCGAGATGGGCGAGATTTTGGAGGCCACAGGAAACAAGTTTCAACGCAAAGGGTATTCGAAAGAGGAAGCTGCAATTTTAGCTCATAACAGATTGGCACCCAGACTACGACGGGCTTTACGTCAGCAGTATGTCGACTTACTGACCCATATGAAATTGTTGGATAAGGATCCAGTCCATATGGAAATTGAAAGAACAGCGTCGATGTTGAAGAAAACCTCGGGCATGAACTGGAAAGCGGCGTATGTCAGAGCAATAGCACAAAAGAAACATTTGTTCGAACGCATCATTAAACGTCGTTAAAGCGTTAAGAAAAGTGTGTTAAAGCGTTGAGACGAGCGTTAAGGCGTAACGACGGGCGTTGACGGGCGTCACTGCATTTCGATGAATTGATGTCAATTCCATGAAATCAGAGCTTCTGAGCTAATTCACCGGGGCGTTGAAGCGTTGAGCTAAGCGTTGATGATCGTTACTGTCTATAAAAGCGAGCGTATTCCCAAAACACGCACAGTCGACGTTCAACCGTCAACATGGCTTATACTTGTTCTGAGTGTGAACGCACGTTCACCAGACATTACGATATGATATGATGCGACACCAGAAAAATATACATGGGATTGAAGACGCCGAGGAGCCCGTTGAGGCAGATACTGATACAGAGATTGATGAGAGTGCATCGACTGATACCGAATCCAAGATTGCTGACAGTATATCTACTGATATGGAGAGCTTGACCTCAGAGAGTCAGCCTACATCCCAGGAAAGTGAGGCAGAACCTACCTTCTGGGATCGTATTGTGACAGCAGCTATCAATACTCACGCTGAAGCGATCGAGGACGCCGGAGAGGATAATTTACAACAGACGTACACCCAAATGCGCTCCCGCATCAGGAAAACAGCCATGGCGATCTATGAACAGTATACCTTACTACCGCTTGAAATGAAAGGCGACCCCACGCACAGGTCCATCATGAAGACCAAGCGTCACTTGGAAGAGGCTATGGGGCTACCACCCACAGAGGCCCTGGAAAATGCGATCAGAATGCGCAAACAACTGTTTCAGGACATGCTGCCCGAAGAATATCCGGGCCTGTCCGACGATGATTAGAATAAACGGTTCAGAATGAACATGACCGAAGAAGGAACTCTCTGAAATGGCGACTTCTGATTGGACAAAAATACATCTAACGGCCAGGAACGAATAGGACAGATGCAAATGGCGGTCTCTGATTGGACAAGAGTCTTTCTTGAATTGTAAACATACCCAACGCGGCTCCCCCAGCGTGGGTATGTTATGATGGAGGGGGAAATAAACTATATGAAAAAAAACTTGCTGTTGTTGTTGTTCCCTCATGTGTCATCCTTGTTGTTGTTGTTTTCTCTCTCCGGTCTATATAATGGCGTCAAGGCGCTAGCGGGACCCATACAGGGTCCAGTTTTCGACACTAGGTGACCACATCCCGAAGAAATGGCCAGTTTTCGACACCGGATGTGCCGCCATCTTGAACATACGTGCCGCCATCTTGGATATGTCCTATAATGCACCGGGTCAAAATACTCGCTTCTGATTGGCTGAGAGCTCTGTGACGGATTTGAAATACTCGCTTCTGATTGGACGAGAGTTCCGCAGTGCGTCTGCGCATGCGCAGAATGATATTCCTACCGCACACCCAACCCATCAGCTGCCCCTTCACGAATGCTTCACTTTGATACCTCACTCGACCCAATCGGACCAATAGTGGCTCTCCTAGCTCCCAAAACGGCTATTTTCATACCCTTTGACCACCGCGCATGCGCAGAATGCCGATATTTCAACCCCACATCCACGCCATCAGAGGCTCCCTCACCTAGGCTTCACATGGATACCTCACACGACCCATTCGAACCGTGAATAGCCCATCTCTAACCCAAACACACACCCACATACCCCCAAAATGCCTACTTACTATACTACGGGCCAGGCTGCGCATGCGCAGACTATTGAACACGGACGGACCATTAGTGTAGTCAAGTGCTCCTCCACGAGAGCTTCAAAATAAGACCGCACTCGACCCCATTGGATCATTAGGGACTCACCTAGACTCCAACATGTCCACCCCGTATGGCCCTATACACCCATAGCCATGCAGTATAGGCCTATGGGCCTACCCAGGCCTTGGTGACTTTTTTTCAAAAATTTCACCGATTCGCTCCGGGACACTCCCTATCGTGTTCTAAATGACGAGACGTGAAAAACAAATCCAAACAACCCTACCGCAAATGTATAGAAGTAGATTTCCCAGGGGGACAAACATTGATCCTATACCCCAGTATGGGACTATATGGGGCTATATCGTACTTTTTCAAAAATTTCACCGATTCGTGCCGGGACACTTCCTATCATGTTCTAAATGACGAGACTAAGAAAACGCGACCCCACAACCCATACCGCAAATGTCGAGAAGTAGGTTTCCCAGGATGGTCCTATACCCCCCATACCCCATATAAGCATTTTCCGTAATTTAGGATAAAGTCCGTGTTCCGTATTTTTTCAGGAAAATTTTTACATACACCCACCCTGGAACTAGGGGGAGATAACTCTATTGATAGGCAAGCCCCGTTAAGCCCGGCGACCTATATACCCCCCATACCCCATATAGGCATTTTCCCAGGTTTTTTGATAAAGTCCGTGTTCCGTATTTTTTTTTCAGGAAAAATTTTACATGCACCCACCCATCCATCAAATACCCCTTCACGAATGCTTCACTTTGATACCTCACTCGACCCAATCGGCTCATTAGGGGCTCCCCTAGCTCCAAAACGTCTATTTCCATACCCTTCGGCCACCGCGCATGCGCAGAATGCCGATACTTCAACCCCACACCCAGCCCATTAGATGCCCCCTCACATAAGCTTCACTTTGATACCTCACTCGACCCAATCGGACCATTTTGTCTAGGGACTACTTTTTCTCGGCGGAAGCTTTTTCCCGAGACCGAATCACCGCCAGACCGCATCACCGCGGAGGAATATACATGCCCAGGGACCTTTGCCGGAACTATAGTCACCCAGAGTTACCTCCCCCTAGATTGGAACTCTTCTGTGTTGGAGGTGGGAAAGGTCAGTCACGTGACGTCATCTCATTTGCATAAATGGTAAGGAATTTCAGCTTTTACTACTACTTATGTCTTCTGAAAGCACAAGGGAATAATCCTAATTTCTAGAAACGCATCAAAATTTGTGAGAATTTCGAAACATTCTAGAATATAGATCGAGTTTCTACATATATATCTTTCATATTACTGGAAAAACAGTATTTGCTTTGTGCTTGTGTTCGATATTTCAGACGGTCCGGTGTAACAGGGGAAAATGTCCCTTCTCTTATTAACCCTATCTGGCCCCAGGGGGGGGGGGCGGGGGGGGGGGCGGAAAGTGCCCACCCTTAAATATTCTTGCTATCCCTAGGGTTAGAGGGTTAACACTTATCAGACTATATCCTTGGGTCAAGCGCTACAAGAAAGTATAAAAAAAATCCAAGATGATCATAGTGACGTGATTTTCAAAAAAGTCATTTTTGGACGATTTTTCGGTCAGATATTTCGAATTTATTTTTGCGTTATCCTCGCAAAAACTGCATGATGAATTAGTAAATAATAATCAGACAAGACATAAAATAGGTTTTACCCACTTTTTCATGCAAAGAGCGCAAATTTTGAAGAATCCGATGAAAATATCACTTTTCTGGTACGCCATATGGCCGCCATTTTGAATTTACCCATGATTCTCTGATCCTATTTCATGCAAATAGGCTCAAACTGACTCCAATATGATAATCTACAAATTCGCGGAGTGTCAGGTCTCATTTTTTGTCGTTCCGGAGAAATGAGCAAAAACCAACACGGGGGGCCTCCCCCCCACCAAAGGCCAAGTAGGCGTGTGATACTTTTTGGAACAAATCTGCAAAATTCATTTCACAGTAGCTATTTTGTAATTGCCACCGATCTATTTATAAATAAAAGTAACTTACCTCCAATAAGAATCACAATGGAATGGTGTGCATATGTTGAACCCCTATTCAGACATGAATACATCATACAAATTCGAGTGGATAGATAACAAGTGTTACTTCCGCCAAGGTTCGTCTTCAAAAGGCAACGGAAAGCTCTCGGTTTTATGGCTAGCCAGTATGGGTCTCAGCATTACTTGCGCATCAAAAACAGAAGCAGTATGCACAAATTCAAGATGCACGCCATATGTGAAATGCTAGGCAGGTTTGTGTTATCGCCAATGCCATCCCATTGAATGATCGATTTTCATTAACTTTATTAGATAATGTGGATGGATGGCTATACTGTGATAAAACACTACTCAGGTGTCGACTGTGTGCCCTTAATACCAACACCTTCGTTCCAGGTATAGAATTCCTGTAACACGACTCGGTCACATATTAACGAAATAGATGATTTTATTTACATTTAAGAGTTTGAAGAAGTTGAGTAAAACTGAATCTTATGCAAAGCCGCTCGCTTACCTTGTGGCAAAAAAATAAAAAAATAAAAAAATGTGTTGGTAGCTACATCATATTTAACCTTTCAGTGTGTGCAACTTGTCGATGTTATGTGTTTCTACGCAAGCATGTCACTGGGATATGACATAGTCACGAAAACTTACAGGCTTCAAAATACACCAACATCTTTAACATTACCGACACATAAGCGTTATAAATAGTGATCAATAATTATGTATGAGTGAATTTTCCTCGTGTTTATCCACAAATTATCTGAACTGTATCACGTATAGATACGGTTTTGACGTCAATCAAGCGTCTCGTGTAGACATTTCGCGCCGCGTCGTTGCTAACTACATGTAGATCTGAGCAGAGTCGGAAATGTCCGTGGAGTGCTGCCTCAGATCCAGTAGGAACGACATTGAGATATGAAAAAAGCCTGATTCACCAAATGTCAGCGTTTTTACTCAGAACTACTCCTAGACTTGGTATTTCAGAAATTTTACTTAGCCCTCTTCTGATGATACTCCTCGTGCACAAAGAATATTTATTCGTAACTTCTTCGGTGATATATATCCTTCGACCTTCCGTCGAACTCCTAATACCTCGCGCATTAATGGTGTAAGGATTTTACAGCTCTCAGCAGTAAGCCGTGATCCGCCGCACGTGAGGCACACCACATGGTATAAGATGTGTTTCCGCTCACATAGTCCTCGTTGTATTTCTCCCATATCAGGAGATGAGATATATAGCCAAATGAAATGGATATTCCCTTGATTCTACCCCCGAAGAATATCTTCTAATTTGAGGTGTTTCTCCTGTTTTGCGTCAAAAGCTGATCTCCATGGTAACGGAAGTCACCTGATATGCGCTGTTTGGAGTTTTGGCGTGATACTGTGCTTTCAACATGGAGGGAAATATGGAATCCTGGCAGTGCGTTTCGAGGTACCAATGTCCCACATTATCCGAGACCGTGCCGAGAGATCCTTCGAAGGACGTGGACTCCATATCGGACTATTACGGTGTCATGTGACTTTCTGAATGGATCATGTGACTAGTTAAGACGTCACAAGCAGATTCGAAAACAAACGATGACGTCACTGGGACTTACTGAAATCATGTGACACGTAAAACGGATACTTTGATATTTATGGGTCATAATGTACATGATTGTCAGTACATTTCAACATCAATTAGGATATGATTCGTGTATGATTTGTCGATCGACAGTTCATGCGTCCGCGTTTGTGTTTTGGATTTGTGTCATGCGTTCAAGGCGATTCCAGCGCGTTATATATGGAGATTTATAGGGGCATGGGACGTTAATATGGGAAACACTCCTTTGTGTGTGACAGTAATAAATCAGTTTTATTTTTCACTCCCAAATCTACACTATTATATGTTTCTTCAGTCTCGAAATACTTACGATGGCCAGTTGCATGCATCTGCATCGCTATGTCATTAACCAAACTGTGTTCCCTGTCCTATTTTGGTATTTTTAAGCATTTCTAGGGGAGATTTTCTAATGCAAGAAAAATATGACACCTCAAACCCAAAACCATTCTCGGTTAATTCTTTCGAACTTCTGAATACATTGTGTGGCAATATAAATTTGCTTTGAGATGTCATAATTTGTTTCAAGAGACAATCCACTCTATCAATGCCTCAAAAATGCCAAAAATGCAGAGAGCACATTTTGACCAATCGCATCTGCTTTTTTGTTTTTATACAATTGAATATCGCAAATATTTCGAGACTGATATTTCTATATATAATAGTTAAGAAAAATCAGTTTTGAAAGGTTTTGCATTAAAAAGAAAATAAGCTATCATCACACCCAGGGAGTTTTTCCCATATTAACGTCACACATCCTTTATAGGAAATTCCGAGTCCTTCCCAGGCAGTTCCGAGTGATGGAATACTGGGAATATTTGTTTACATCCCCAACCGCATACATCTTCGCAAACTAACTCGCCTACATCACAAAACTCGTTCTCATAAAGCTGAAGTCGACCTTGTCAGCAAAGATGAACGCCATAGTTAACATGATTTCATGTCTCCAAGAATTACAGACAGCATTGACACTTCTATGATGCTTTCAGTGATGAGAGTATCGAATATTTTCTCAAAAAAGCAATTAATATCTTATCCTGTCAAGAGGATCGCCTAAATACAAATCAAGCTACGACGGCGGGAAATTTCCTTCTCAAGTTTAACTGTTGTTTCCATCCGGAAATTGATTAACAAAGCGACACAAATAGGCATATATCCACGTAAATTCTCACGTGACAAAATCACTCCCCATTCGAGAGACCACATAAACTCGTCCATTGACATTGGCACGATGCCAACCGAAACGGGAGCATCGTCCCAACATCAGTGGACGAGTTTATTTTTTCAATAAAGGGGAGAAAGGTTGTCAAAGTTTAAATGTGTTTTTCAACTTTCATTGTAATCTTTTTTGATAATTAATTTGAGTAGTGCAATAGAATAGAAATAATGTTTTCATAGGCGTGCTAAATCGTTATTTTGCGTAAAATAGCGATTTAGCACACATATGAAAACATTATTTCTTAAATATTTGATGCATTTAACCAGACTACTCCTTTAATCAGTCCTAGGTATGGGACAAATGATGGATTTGTCATTCTCATTCGATAAAGCAAAATTTTCAGTTAACCAGTATGAGATTAAGTGAGTTCTGCTGTAACACAATACATGTTTCTGATAAAAGCATATGCATGAAAAATCGGCTACCGCTATATTCTAATTAATAAATACACAAGAATGTTTTGCTGAAATCTTGAAATCTTTCCCCATTCGCTGTATGTCTTCATAGTGGTTTGAAGGGGGCATCAAGGTATAGGTAAGGGGCTTGTTGGTTGGCTTAACCGAATCTGACTCCAAGTTGGTAGAAATCCTTTAATGATGACGCGACCGAGTCAGTGTGGCGCCGTAATATTGGGGTAGATTTATGAACTGGTCGTCTTTGATATCAACTATCCGGCAATTGGATACGTTGATTCTATCCTCCCTGTCCGACTACAAGTAGATTATTCCTGGTCTTTGTTGAGCTATGCCAATACATATTTGTCCATCGTTCTACTCTAGTTGTTTTTCATCTCACGAGTATTCAATACTTTTCCGTGATTATAACTCTAAACAGCTTAACATACCTTGTAACTTGGCAGACCTTTCATTATTATCAGGTACCGATAATAATACGATTTCGGCATACATTTCCATTGCATCCATTTACCGGTTCATTTTTATGGCCATGATCACAATTTGTTAGAATTATCAATCTGTCAGATCCGGGTTTCCCGATATATATATTAAACGAAGGGCGAATTTCTCAGCGCATTTACGTGTGATCTGCAGTGTGGCCCCTGGCGCAAATTTCTGTTTCCTACTATTTCATTCCCGCCTGTGTTTATAACTGGTGTGGATATGGTAAATATGCATCAAATCGTTGTATTTCAAGACGAGACTATTATGCCTAAATAAATGATAATTTGGACAATTTCAAGTTGAAAGTATGCCAGTTATCAGCGTTAAGAATATTCCCATTGATATAGGTATAGGGAAGGAAGGAACAGTACGAACCATCAATTTTCGCCAGGAGCCACACTGCAGAATATATATATAAAAAAGAAAGAAACTCCATACACGGGTAGATTACCTTTAAACAACATTCTTGTTTACTCTGGACAACATAATTTACAGACCGGTGAGTTATAACTATATAACATTTGTATTGTCTTTGAGGAAAATAATTCCAGAAACAAGAAGTAAGATACCCTTATATAACATTTCTATAAACTGAACACAAAATAACCTCGGAAACATGCAGGTGGTTTATCACTATATAAAATTTATACGACTCTGAACAAAAAATACCTTGATGAAAGGTAAGTTATCATTGCACAATAGTTGTATTCATTCTGTTCAAGAAAACTTCAGCGACAGGCAAATTATCCGTATATAACATTTATGTTACTGTGTTACTCTGAAATATTTAAGCAAACAAGCTACAGACACAGAAAACTTAGATACGGGTATATTACTATTCTACAACATTCACTTTTACTCAGAGACAGGGAAATTACTGACATATACATTTCTCTGGAAACGTTATATAGATGATATTTTCGGGGTTCAAAGAATTCCATGAGTTTGTCGGTATACTTAATTCACACAAACCGACTATTCGACTGCACTGCAACATTCCGGATCATTTCCGCCGCCGGATATCTGAATTCAGTTATCATGGGAGCAGTCATCCTGAAATTGGACGTGTTACAGGTGTTTTCCCGAGCCATAGTTCGCAGACGTGCCGTGGAGTGATCCAACTGCTTTGATATCGTAAACCGACAGCATTGTATCACCCGTTCCGGATTTACACGTCAATTAAGTCATCAAATAAATTTCATTACTACTATTTTATTTTGGCTGGGATACCAAATCGATGATTGTACATGATCGAGTTATCCATCTGTACCGTCTGAGATTGGACTGCCAGTTACTATAAAACTCGAAACAGTACAACAAGCGGATTGCTGTGTACATAAAGTCGATCTAGGCTTAGTTTACAATGACACAAATCAACAAAGAAGTAGTGGCCTCATGATGAGTCCCATATAATGCCACAACGTGAATTTTTATATCAGGCTATGTGAAGTCACTTAATACGTCAACAAGCGGACGGAACTTTCAAAGTCCTAGTTCGAAATGCGCTTCATGTGCGCATTTTTTTTCAGCAGGCACTTAGCTTCCGGCTAACACCACAATTTTTCACATGTAATCGATTTGTAATGCGCTTGTGCGGCGTACGTGCCTTTGCTTGATCTCATGGTCTATGAAGGAAGTCGGTTCACTTCCTCCGAGAAAGTCGACAACAAGGTTTATTTCAAACCCACTAGTAGCCACAAATTGGTATAGCCTACTTTTCATATTATAGTTAGGTATCAATTTCTGAGATTTCGTCGCATTTGTAACAATTAGTTAGATTTTAATATTGCGTGTTGTACATTCAGGCACTCCTTAAACGAGCTCATTCATCACGTAATTTGAGAAATATCAAAATCGATACCAGAAATTTAAACTGGATAGCCGTACGACCAACATATACAAGTCCGGAATTTCCCCCACCTATTATAGAATATGTTCGATTCATCAACAAGTTTGTTAAATAATATCGGCTGAACAATTACCAACCGCACGTTCCTGTTGCAATAGACCCTAACCTTAAAGATGTAATCAGCCTCAAAATCGATGGGTTTGTAAACTCTCCACTTTGCGTGTTTCAGCATTTGATGATAGTTGGATCGCCATATACAACGGATGCAAGAATACCTTGTCAGATAAATTTGTAACTCTGCCCGCTTCGTCGGTTTTTCTGTTTCGCCATTGAGTGTGTGTTGTACGCGGGGAGGAAAATGCCATGCCGTTTATTTTTAAAGATCAATTCCTTCTATTTTCTCGTTAATGTGTTTCATTTTGTACCTGTTTTAACATATATCACTTTCACTGAGTTTGAGAGACATCGATTTCAGCCTAGATTTGAGGCTGATTACATCTTTAAAGAGGTAGTAGCATGATTTTAATTGTTCGGGAAAACTGAACAGCATGATCACTTGCAACATTTGCCAAAAGTTTTGAAGTCTTGTATTTCTTATAGGGACCAATATTGTCAGATTCTTCAATTCGGTCTAGTGAACAACATGAAAATGGGAAAGGACTGAGATGAGGTCACATTTTTCAGAGAATGTCAGAAGTGTGATTTCAATGCCCGTGATATTAAAAAATGAGGACACAGAAAAACTTTCACCAGAGTTGATCTCAACTACTAAATAACTTTTATCGAAATATGTTATTTGCTGAATATATTTTAAATGACGCTACTAACTCTTTAAACATATCATTTCATATTTCCAGCCCCCCTTTAGTTCTAGATGTACCATAAATTCACATGGTCGACTGAACAAAGACAGGCACATTGAGAAGGCACTGTACACGGTACAGACAATGGTTCAAGGAAATCTAGAGAAGACAATCTACCATCTTTCATTTTAAAGGATATGTGACGTTAATTCAGTAAAAACTCCATTGTGTGTGATGGTAATTAAGCTATTTTTTCAACTCACAACCTACTGAATCAGATTTTTCTTAACGATTACAAACTGAAATATCTGCATAAAAATATTTTGATGTCCCGTTGTATCTAAATCGAGATATTGTTGATCAAAATGTGCTCCATTACCCGATTTGGTATTTTTGTAGCATTTACGGGGAGGATTTTCACTTAGAGCAAACTCTAATACTTCAAATAAAAATTATTTCGCCACACACTACATTAAGAAGTTTATTTATTTGATGATGATATTTCAGTGTGTAAACTACAAGAAAACTCGGAATTGGAAAGTTTTAGGGTGGAAAAAAAATCGCCCTTTTCCGTCACATCCAGAGGAGTTGTTCGTATGTAAACGTCACATATTCTTTACATATAGAAATACAGTACTTTCATTTGTGCAGAAAATCGAAAGAGCCTTCAGCCAATCACAGAGCTGTAAATGTTCATCCAGCCAGTCGCAGAACTGTAAATGTTCATCCATCCAATCAGAGATTTTCTAAAGTTTCATTCAGTCAATCGCAGAGCTGTAAAATTTCATCGAGTCAATCACAGAGCTGTAAAGGTTCATCCAGTCGATCACAGAGCTGCAAAGGTTCATCCAGTCAATCACAGAGCTGCAAAGGTTCATCCAGTCGATCACAGAGCTGCAAAGGTTCATCGAGCCAATCACAGAGCTGCAAAGGTTCATCCAGTCGATCACAGAGCTGCAAAGGTTCATCGAGCCAATCACAGAGCTGCAAAGGTTCATCCAGTCGATCACAGAGCTGCAAAGGTTCATCCAGCCAATCACAGAGTTGTAAAGGGTCATCCAGCCAATCACAGAGCTGTAAAGGTTCATCCAGTCAATTACAGAGCTGTAAAGGTTCATCTATTGCCCATTTGAAGAAGAATTGTGGTATTTTTATCATCTGAGAGTAGTGTTGGATATAGCGTTCCTTTAATATAGAAATCCAGTACTTTCAGTGGTGTGTGGAGAAAATCGAAAGAGCCTTCAGCCAATCAGAGAGCTGTGAATGTTCATCCAGCCAATCGGAGATCCGTGAAATTTCATCCAGTCAATTGAAGAGCTGTAAAATTCTATCCATCCAATCACAGAGCTATAAATGTTTCATCCAGCCAATCGCAGAGCTGTAACGGTTCATCCAGCCAATCGCACAGCTGTACAATTCCATCCAGCCAATCACAGAGATGTAAAGGTTCATCCAGTCAATCACAGAGCTGTAAAGGGTCATCCAGCCAATCACAGAGCTGTAAAGGTTCATCCAGCCAATCACAGAGATGTAAAGGTTCATCCAGTCGATCACAGAGCTGTAAAGGGTCATCCAGCCAATCACATAGCTGTAAAGGTTCATCCAGCCAATCACAGAGATGTAAAGGTTCATCCAGCCAATCACAGAGCTGTAAAGCTTCATCCAGCCAATCACAGAGCTGTAAAGGTTCATCCATCCAATCACAGAGATGTAAAGGTTCATCCAGTCAATCACAGAGCTGTAAAGGTTCATCCAGCCAATCACAGAGCTGTAAAGGTTCATCCAGCCAATCACAGAGATGTAAAAGTTCATCCAGTCAATCACAGAGCTGTAAAGGTTCATCCAGCCAATCACAGAGCTATAAAGGTTCATCCAGCCAATCACAGAGCTGTAAAGGTTCATCCAGCCAATCACAGAGATGTAAAGGTTCATCCAGTCAATCACAGAGATGTAAAGGTTCATCCAGCCAATCACAGAGCTGTAAAGGTTCATCCAGACAATCACAGAGCTGTAAAGGTTCATCCAGCCAATCACAGAGCTGTAAAGTTCCATCCAGTCGATCACAGAACTGTAAAGGTTCATCCAGCTAATCGCAGAGCAGTAAAGGTTCACCTATTGCCCTTTTGAAGAAGAATTGTGGTATTTTGATCATCTGAGAGTAGTGTTGGATATAGAATTCAATTTCGTTTTATCCGTTTCCACTCAACCCGTATCCATCATATATAGCCGCCGTGATCAGCCATCATGACAACAATAACCGTGATAAATCCCAGCAAAGTTATGACCAGGAAAATCCAAAAACATGCAACGTCCATCCTGTCTACAAAATCTCGTCTCTCGGTTTGTTTTGTCCCTTCGGTTTTATTTTCCAAATTGGGAGACGCATTGTTTCCATTAGAGGCAATATCGGGATTGTTCAGTGCGAAATCCTGTGTGGCTACATCATGTTTTTGACCAGGCATCCCACAATGCCCTTCTCCGGATATCCCTCGTGGACGCAGCCAATCAGTGGATAGGAATCGCCTTCGTCTGTCGTCTGTGTCGTGGAAATAATGCAGAACGACAGCCGACACAAAGGTAGCAGAGGTTCTCAAAAACAGGACTGCCAGTAGATAGATACCTGAAATATTACAAGTATAGCGAATGTACAATCACCGACCCATGGTGTACTACCAGTTAGCAGTTATATGGGTAAAATTCCCAAATTGAACAGCATGGATATATTAGATTTGATAAATCAAGGAAAACTGTAAAACCACTGGATAATGAGACTTTTCGTTTTGATTCCTCATCGCTCTTGTGTAACATTGCGCGGCTCTACGTTGAAAAAAGTGTTTCGAGACCGAGAAAGTCGTCCATGATCCTGAATGTGTAGTTAAAGACGAACAATTATGTTGAAGGAAATACTAATTTGATAAATAAGAAAAACCCTACCGTTTTCACTGCAGTCATTCTCAACGCTAGTGTGACAATGACCAGCGAAGAAAGTTAGATTTTGGGAGACGATGCCGTGTTTACTCGAAACAAACCCCCTGTTGCTGTTTCTTCCGTTTTGCACATACAGTTGAATTTCATAGAAAATCCGTTCTCTACCACTTTACCAATATGAGACCTTTCCATGGGAGTCTTCTACCTTCATTCTTTCATAGTATACACTTGTGTAGTTTTTGAAACACATCAATTTGCACAATTGAAGAAATTAAAGCAAGCGGAATTGTCCTGAAACCTGATGACGTTGGCCCCATAAATCCATGACAATACAATCCCACTTCTATCCCTTGATGCAATGCAGGCCCTTAACATCCATGACCATTAAATGTCTGCTGGGGATCGTTACACAATTTAATTAGCCTGCCACCTCCCTCACGTAACGTGACATCGACTTAACTGCCAGCGCAAGGTCCCTGGACTGGCACATTCGGAAGAGCAAGCTTTAATTTGATGTATCAGGTTACATATAGGATTTCACGGCTTGTGGCACATGTAGTCTGCGTTGAATATTTCATTAGTTTCCTGTTACATAAGCAATGGTCGATTTCTGGATAAGTGATCACCTGGTCATGCAGATGAATGAGTGCGCAATTTATCACGTGATTGAAACGGGTATAATACGTCATCAGGGTTCAGGTCGATTTCTGACACTGTGAATCTTTCGTTCACCGATTGATTGATTGATTGATCGTATCGTACCTAATATGGTGACGCTGGTTGACGTGTGTGGCATGTCATCGTTGATGGCAGCGAGGAAAACGGCGTAAGCCAGCAGTACAGCAATTGACAGCGACATCTTCTCGCCAGCTTCCGGCGGAAGTACAAACGCAAGGACATTCAGGATGGACAAAAGCAGTATGGGTAAAACTGTGTGGATCAGGGGATAAGTATATCTCCTCTTGAGGGTGAATTTACAAAGGAAAAAGTTGTATTTCACTCCTTGAATCTCGTTTGTTTCGACGACAAATTCGGGTGGTTTTCTCATTTCCCATTCTCCATTCTCCCGAATTCGCCACAAAAGGGCACTAGAGGCTTTGAACATCACTAGCCTAGCAGAGTTCATCCACCCGGTAAATTCTAGTAAACACAATTGGGTGTCGAAAGGGTAGTATAATATCCTCACAGAGCAATGAGATTCGAAGAGACCTGCTGGAATCCAGGTTGTTGTACCATCGTGGTCAAGCCACAGTAGAAAATCGGGACCGCCTACAAAAGTGGGTCCGTTTGCCCTGGAAATGAAAAAGAAAACAAAACCGCATATCGGTTGTCAAATTGAAGATAGAATACCATGGGTCTTGTCTTTTCACATTTCAAGTTAACCCTATCTGGCCTGTGCTTTTTTGGATATGTCTAGGCCTTGGGGTGGGGGTGGGCAATGACCTCCTAATTATTTTTCTTACCCCTTGGGCTGGAGAGATGAAATTTTCTACACTATACCCTCGGGTAAAGCTCTAGATGGCCGAGATGGCCGCTTTGATGACGTCACTGTGACGTCATTTTCAAAAACGGCATTTTTTGGTCGATTTTTCGGTCAGATTTTATGAATTTTTTATTTATGCAATTTCTTGACGTGGTAGTGTTAAATACTAAACGAGCGTTCTGTAAATATCCCTTGATCTATAAACGGTTTAAATTCTTCAAACATGAAGCGAATAGGTAGTACGTCAAGATAGGAGCTGAACAACATCGTGTAGCGAGCTTTTTGTTTGATCATCAAATAAGTTTCTCGATAGTTGTATTGCTTTTCAAACGTTTCATTCGAATACCGTAACCAATAAGAATTTAATTTTGAAGATGTCACACTCTGGCACTTCTCAGAATATGGACTGAGAAATATTTATTCATCTATCATCAAACCGCGTTCGGAAGAGAAATAGTGACACATTTGTCCAGGGCGAGTACACGTGCAGTGCACGAACTGGGTGAGCAGGTCGGGGAAAAGTGCCTCTCCAATTTTGGAGGTAAAAGGGTCGTTTTTCTTGAATAACTCAGAAAATATGAACAAAATATCAATTTTTTTCTAAATGGCGCATACATTCATATTTTTTCACATTGGTTTGAAGAAATTGTTGGCTATCTACTTCAGGAGATAGAAAGCGGCCTGTTGTTTTTTTCAAATTGTCATTTCAACACTTTCGAACAAGTTAACTATAAATCCTATAAATGGCAAAATGTGTTAACATATGTAACTATATATCAATTTATGCGCCATTTAGAGAAAAATGCTATTTTGTTAATATTTTCTGAGTTATTCAAGAAAAACGACCTTTTTTTACCTCCAAAATTGGAGAGGCACTTTTCCCCGACCTGGTGAGGGGAACAAAAACGATCAGTCATGTTTACAAGTATCGTGGTATATAGAGAGTAAATTTGATCTGGTTCGTGAGGTAGTGGAATGGGGGTGTGATGGCTGAGAGTGTCCTGGGGATTAGCCGCCGGACATTCTTAGCCTCCACACCGGACATTCTTAGCCTCCACACCGGAATGGCGGACTTTACACCCATGCGTCACAATTTTCTTGTGGAGTAAATGGTAAGTAGTAGTAAGCCCTGAAATTCATTAGTAAAAATTAAATGATGGTCCTGGTGGCATGACGTGGCAATGACGTCACTTCCGGTGACGTCACGATGACATCACATCCGGTCAAAGGTCACATCCGGATCAACGGTCAAAGGCCACTTCCGGGTCACAGGTCACTTCCGGTGAAGTGAACAAGGGTGATCTCCCCTACATAGCAGGTCTATTCGGGAAACTGATGTAATAGTTGACGTGAAATGCGACACGGTGGAGGGGCTGCGCTGTACGTCATTAGTATTTGCGTAGTCATGACAGTGGGGGCGCTGCAGTCGCCCGTGCAGAAGTGCTTTAAATTATGAGCGCCATTTGCAATCTCTGCAGTTGGTGTTCTTTATGCTTTGACAGTGCTTGCTTAGTGACTAAAGTATTGTCACGCCTTTTATGTGTTTTTGGTTTGCTTGCGGAGAACATTGGCTGTGTTAACGGCGTTCAAAAATGGCCCATGAAAATGAACTTCTTAGTAGAACTCGCGCCGAACAAGGGCTCGTGAACAAAGTTTTGATGCAAAAGTTTGGGCAGAAGAGAATGAATTCAGTACTTTAGCGATTGCGGCATTATTGAACAATGGCTTCACGACGGCACGTAGTCTAAAGTTATTATCTTTGGAGCTGGTGGATTCTACCTTTGACAGTTTGGCGGTGGGAGAAAGGCTGGTGATAAAAAGTGCGTTACACCAAGTCCCGGGATATGTGTACAGAACTGAACAAAGGACAACAACAACACCGTCCGAAACAGGGGGAGCGGAGTCGACACAAGTAAATGGCTCTTCGGCACAAACCAGCTTCCTTGGATTACCAGATGGGTCCAGTTTGTCGGCAACCGATCTGTTGAGCATGTTACAACGTGCGGCAACGTCTGCAGGACAGTCTGCGAATAATACTGCACCCTCCGTCACCGCTTCTGTGAGTACCAGTAATATATTGTCGTCCGCTAGCAGGCCAATGGAGACGGACAATAGTGGTATGTTGAATTTTTTGTCTTCCATTATGTCAACCCCGTCAAGTAAAACCCCATTACGTCATGTCCGAGACTTCATATCACTGGCACCGAATAGGAACACTGCACAAAACGTGGATATGGGACTATTTGAACTGAAGTTAAAGGACAATAAAGTCCCCCATGATAGACTATCACAGCCACAATTCATGGGGGGTTCTGTCAAAATTCTTGAAGAGATGATTGTTAAAGACCGCTGTTCACAAGAGACAATGTTGGCCTATATTAATTATCTGGCAAAATTAGCTACATTCGGACAAGTCTTTGAGTGGGTATCTGTGTTAAATTTCGATACCGAGTTCCGTAGGCGACAACATCAGCATGGTACTGTTTGGGATCGGGATGATACCTTCCTTATGCAAGCTATACTCCGCTCCAAAAATGATCGTGTCGGGGGTGGATTGAATCGGAATATGGGTCATGTGCAAAACAACAAACCGAGATCTAAGTTTGACCAAAATTCCGGAAAACCAATCTGTGCAAAATTTAATGGGCGAAACGGATGCAACCTGACTGTATGCAATTATTCCCATATCTGTGGCACCTGCTATTCCAGCGCACATGGAGAATTCAATCATAAAGCCAAGCAGTTTCCATCAAAAAACTTCCAACAGCCGCTTCAAAACCAAACTTCTGCCCCTCGTCAGTAACCAAGTGCGCGAGTGTGTGGGAGCAGGAGTTGGTTGGTGATCCGGATAAGGAATTTCTACTGGACGGTATAAAAAATGGGTTTAGAATTGTGGATAGTGGAGTAACGCCAATAGTAGCACATACCCCAAATTGTAGGTCGGCAATGGAAGATAGGACAGGTGTTGAAAAGGCAATTAGAATAGAAATTCAGGAGAATAATTATATTAAGGTGGACAGCCCCCTACAATTATTCCTGCCTTAGGGGCAGTGCCAAAACACATGGAGACATTCGGGTTATTCACGATGCCAGTAGACCCGAGGGCTACAGTCTCAATGATTATGCTAGTAAAGATAGTGTTAGATACCAAACAGTTAAAAATGCTTTGGATGATATTGGTCCAGGCTATTTTTTAGCGAAGGTAGATTTAAAATCTGCCTATCGTTCAGTAGGTATCAACCCAAGTAACTATGCTTATACCGGTTTGCAATGGACTTTTGCTGGAGACACAGCACCCTCCTGGTTTTACGACACACGCTTGCCATTTGGATCACGGCTAAGTCCAGGAATATTTAATAGGCTTACGCAAAGTGTTTGCAGAATGATGCATACAAAGGAATATAATTGACTGTCGTACATGGATGATTTTTACTGTTTGAATCCACCTTTGATGCTTGTCTTGGTCCATATAACACGCTTATCTCCCTTTTCAGAGCATTGGGTTTCATGATTGCTTGGAGTAAAGTAGTAGACCCTTGCACATGTTTAACATTTCTGGGGATTGAGATAGATACAGTCAATAATAGACTGTCATTGGAGATTGGCAAGTTACGTGCACTAATGACAGAGGTCAAAATTTTTCTTAAAAAATCTAGGGCCTCACGCAAACAGCTAGAGAGTTTCGTTGGTAGCTCACTTTGGCCTCTAATGTTATTGAATGGGGTAGGTTACATACTCGTGGGATATATAACTTGTTGTCAAACCTTAAATCTCCACACCATAAAGCACGCCTTAGTGGCATTCAGTTAGATTTGAAGTGGTGGTTGTTTGCATTAGAAAATACTCAAAATAGAAAGTTGATATGGGATTGGCGTCCTGTTGTCAATGTGCAGACTGACGCTTGTCCGGTATCCGGCGGAGCTTTCTGCGAAATGGATTGGACTTGTATAGTCTGGCACATTGACCGTCCAGAAATTGCATCATCTCATATTAACATTCACGAACTGGCAATGGTAGTGGAAGCTGCAGAACGGTGGGGAAATATCTGGGCAGATAGGAGAGTCTTGGTGTATACAGATAACATGGCCACAGCCTGTATAATTAATAAGGGGTCAACAGGTTCAGTAGAGGCGTTAAGATTGCTGGATAGATTGAGTAAGCTATCTTTGGTGAACAAGTTTGCAAAACGGGCTATTTATTATCCTGGTGTACAAAACGTTTTAGCGGACTCGGTATCACGTTTCCATATGGGTGGCCAGATGGAAAGGTTTTCAGTAACTTTGTATGAACAGTTTAATCTTCCAACTCCGATCTATTACTGGCTGCCACAACATATGTCATACAGATCAATATGTTTTATTTCTGAACAGATACTTCGGTGGGAGAACTATTGCTTCAGTTAGACCGATAGACCCCATATTGGAAGTCTAACTCGCTAGCAGCCTCGACTGAATAAGGTCTTGTCAACCATAAAACAATACCTCAGTGCAGTTCGACTTATTCACCGCAGCTATGGTGTTTCTGACCCAATTAAGGACAATTGGCGGTTGAGATCTCTTCTCCTTGGCATAAAGCGTGTTAAGGGGTCTGCACCATCGTTTAAGTTACCAATAACTCTAACTCATCTCATCGACATGCAGTGCCATTTGAACACTAATGATATTTCAGATCTACAAATGTGGGTTACAATACTTCCAGGGGTTTTTGGTCTTTTGCGAGTTAGCAATATTCCAGTGCCAACAAATAACCGCACTCCATCTAAATGTGTGCTGCGTTATGATTTGCGAGTTGTTGGGAAAGGTGTCATTCTTAAAATTAGGGTAACAAAGACAATACAATTTCAACAGCAAATTCATGAGGTGGCTTTGCCTTTTTTGCATAATAACTCAATTCGTCCTGCCTCGGCTGTGCTAAAATTCCTTGTGATGGCTGGCCCGATGGAGGAATGTGTTCCTTTGTTCTCATATAACCATAATGGGCAAGTCGTAGCCTTGTCAGATGCCCAGTTCCGTAAAAAATTTCAGCGCGTGTTGGGTGTAATTGGTCTTTCGCCATCCGAGTTTAATACATATAGCCTGAGACGTGGTGGCACGTCCTGGTTGGTTTCTGCAGGAGTCCCCCTTCCGGTGGTTAGAGCAATTGGAGATTGGAAGTCTGATTGTATATTTCGTTATATTAGGCCAGATCATACAAGCGTCCTTCAAATTTTACAATCACTTAACTGCCAGTGATTATTAATATCTACTCCTACTACGAATTTGGGGATCTGTTTCTCAGATTCATGGACTAATTGACAATTACCCTCAGAGGGAGCTCTTGCTACATGTACCTGATCTGGCGTGGCATACGAGAGTCACTGGCTAGTTACATAACTAAGACACCAATCGCTTGCTTTTATCAGGTCTTAAGTATCACGCGTATTAAAATTTTAATTGCATGTGTGTGCATGTCTAGTACACTATCTGATTGCTTATATGCTAATCATACATTATGTTTTATGCTGATATCTGCTGCTATCATCTGATTATATGCATTACATGCACATGCGAAAATTGTACATGTGTGCATGTCTAGTTCACTATTAATGATTGCTTATGCTAGTCATACATTATGATTTTATATGCTGATATCTGCCGTATATGTGATTATATGCATTACACGCACATGCAAAAATTGTAGTTGTAGTTTTAGTCGATAATTTTTTTTGTGGCGAATAAAAACTTATCAAGCCCACCATAGTGTCGTGTTTTATACGGCTATGGTATAGGCCCATACCGGCGCAGTGGACAGTCTTCAACCTAATAAGAAACCCACCCATGGTCAATGGCGGTATGGGTTGTGGGATCTTGTTTTTTTTCATCTCACCACGTAGAACACGATGGGAGGAGTCTCGACGCCATTGGCTGAAATGTTTTGAAAAAGTCACTGTGCGCATGCGCAGTATGCAGAGAGTATGGCCATAGACGTTTCGGGGTCTAGGTGAGCCACTAGTGGTCCGATTGAGTCGAGTGAGGTATCA
>JAVTVY010045331.1:0-22081 GCA_036873755.1 Hanleya hanleyi
CAGATAGTGCTAGAGAACACACAATCAACTTCTTGATTTTTAGTGTCTTAATTCTTCTGTCATACTGAACACAAATCTGCAGCATATTTTCTCGTGCAAGTTTGGGCGACTTCCACGTTTATTGCTGTCAATAAAAAAGTGCACCTGGAAAGTAACAGATTCCTGTTGCATTGAGGGATGATTTGATGTTGATATCTTCTTATGGGGTTGTAGGCAGACAATGGAAGCAAATTACGAGGAATGCGCAATGGTAGGCTTTAGGTTAGTTAAACGCAGTATATGATCCGTATGTAATCTTCCAAATTATACGCATGTGGTATTATAGACATATTTCTTCATATAGATTTTCTTTCCTGCTTCAAAACGGAGAAAATAAGAAAGACTGAGAGATGAATCTTTGCGACTTTGTAGCTTATCATTTTGGGCTCATTTTGAGCCATTTTGCAAAATCACCGCGCAGAGGATCACGGATATCTCCAAAATGTCGTCCAGTGCAGGGTACCCGGAAAGTGATTTTTCGTCTTTTTTTTCACAATTTTTGCTTTTCTACGGAGGAAATCGAAAAAAATCTAATTTATTCCACATTAAATGGTTATTGATTAATTTATCATATTATGTTTGGGAAGAAAATTGCACAAATAAAACAATATTTCAGCTGATTATCGTCACTACACGAAAATCTCGATTTGATATTATTTAATATTACTACTAAATATAAGGTGAATATAACTGTTATATTTGCAAAAGTTTAAACGAACCTGTAAATATTAACATATGTGGATATAATTTGCATGCTTTTAACATACACATCAGGGCCATGGTGTACGTATGGTGTTTAAATGGAAAGATAAATATAGACAAATGTATTTAAACGACAGGTCAACACAGAACATATATGGTATGATATTGTATTACCTATTGTAGTAAATAAATATCGTTGCTTCATTATTTGCCAGTGTTGTAAACGTGCATCATTTGCGATATATTTCACTTATATGCGCCATACATTTTCTATTATATTTACCGTTTGTGGACATTAGATATTGCAGCTTGGACAGGCCCTTATGACACAGCATAACGTACACAGTAGAGAGTTATGCAAATAATTATATTTTATTCAATTATATATGCCACTCTGGGACATCAGGTGCAAATTAAACCGATTAATTTGCAGACTTTTAATATACGGCAGGTGAGTTGATAAATATTTCGTTTATATTTCACTCTGTGACATTTGTACTTCGCAGGAAATTAAATGTAACAATACTATTCACCATATATTCTCTACTGCATGGAACGGTGGCACATATAATTGATATATGAGCAAAGTTATACCACATAGACAAATTTAATCAAACATATGAGTTTTATTAACTAAACATTTACCAAATTGCAAATATAATCTCACATTTGAATAATATTTGATAGTATGATACAGACAACTCTATGTTATGGAAATGTAATCGTTTTATTTACAACGTTGCGACATCGATGTGAATTATTATTGCATGGTTCAGTAATAATTGCTGAGAATCGGTATAATTTGAACGTATCAGTAGCCTCATATAGCGCAAGCACATTTCGAAAGCATTTGATGACACCGGGAATGAGCACCCGTGGTGACTGTTAAATGCTTATAGTTACTCAGTCATGATCCTGGTATAAATAGTTTAGGTAGCACTTCCCATATTGAAACGGATTATGAAGTTTATTAACTTTGTATATGCGGGTTTTTCTTATATAGTGCGATTTTTAACACACGGCAATCTGTATTTATATCCTTTGTACTGATTTTCATAAAGTATGTAGTTAATACATTGTTAATACGAGTGCTTCATTATTTACAAGTCTGATGTGTTATGTGTACTTAAAACAAGTACATTAATTCATTCCTGAAAATACAAAAAAAATGATTATGAAAATCCTCTATATATCATTCCTGGGAAACATATCTGAAAACATGATTTGGGGAAAACAATCAGCCACAATGAGCCGGGGAGTTTTATTCAGTTAGATCTGCCAGAAAGTTGTTATCTGACAAGGTTGGCAAATATTTAGCTTGCTGGATTCAAGGATCATTCGTGATTATTTAATCATTGGTGTCTAATCGTTTTGTCACATTGGCTTATTGTTAGCCTGTCTGTAGGATAACCTTGAGCAAACAAATGTATGAGGCTTAATATATTATGTAACTTCTTATCGGATGCCTTCTCTGCTCAACATACAATCGTGGCTGATGAATCCAAACTGTATTTCGTCACTGAACTTGTAGTGATTAGTGGTGAAATGACTGGTCTGGAGTAGATAATGGTTCTGTTTTCGTCAACTTTTGTATAACACCGGAACAAAGCCTACATGTACCTATATCAATTTAACATTTCCATCAGTTACACAACAGAAACATAGCATTCTGACTAGGACTTACAATGAGATTATTATATTGCTTGTATAATGGCAGGCAAGATTACCAAGTAATACGATCATATTGTTCGGGTAATGGCAGTTATTCGGTTGATAAATTGCATAAATATGTTCATTCTTGCTCATTGTGGTATACCTAACATAGTCTTGTTACAGGCACATGCGATATGTCACGACCACTGTATGTCAGTTCGAAATGATAATTCGACCTAAAGCGAGACCAGAGAAACAGCTTAAGTGAACACTTTCAGAAGAGAAAAAATTGACAAATTCATTGTATATGCAGATATAGAATTTTCCTACTGTTTTTGCTTTCTCATTCGTTTTAATATCACCATTTCAGATAAATTTGAAACCTCACCGATCCTGCATACCAACAAAGAGTGGATTCACTTAAATGAAACAACACTGAATGTTTGTTTCCTCCATTCGATATACCTGTATAGCAGCGCGGTACTGCAATACTGATCATCCCGAATCATTGTTCGTCTGACAAAGCCGAACCATGGCAGAGAACGAATTCACCAGGACGAAGCATAGAAGCTCGACTCTGAATGTTTTGAGTTGATGGAAATAGAGAACTGATGATGACAAATATGAGAATAAATGAATGCAAATTGAAGAATTACTTTCTTTTATAATATTCCAAAAATAATTACGTCCCCTGTGGTGACGTCTACTATTTGTTTTCCACGTAACACGTTATGATGTTGTTGTTGTTGCTCTGCTTTTGAACTAACCAATCAGAATAGTACTTATCACGGACTACACCCGTAGAGTTGCGTGTAGGCGCGCAGGGCTTCAGGGCTAATTTACCAGGGCGTTGAAGCATTGAGCTTGGCGTTGGTGGGTGTTGCTACAAGATGACACCTCACACGACGCATTCGGACCACGGATGGTTCATTTCTACCCCAAACACCTTCCTTCACACCCCCAAAATATCCACTTCGGCTACAACTCCTACAGAGGACGTAAGCAATGACGTCACAGATGACCCGCATATCCCTCAAGCCGTGGTCCACACCGAGAAAGCTTTGCTTTGACACCTCAGATGACGCATTCTGACCAAGAATGGCCCCTCAATCGCTCAAACACACCCCCACGCACCTCCAGAATGATCACTTTACTTACTACACCACAACTGCGCATGTTCAGATTGGCGTCACTTTCTATAAAAAACATGCCAGTCTGACTCTACCCCACGAAAGCTTCACTAGGACATCACAACTGGGCCATTTGGACCAAACATGGTCCCTGTCTACCCCAAACACCTTACTTCACACCCCCAAAATTCCCACTTTGGCTACTACTCCTACTGATGGCGTCAAGACTGACGTCAAAGACGACAGGAACACCTCTCAAATCATGGTCTACACCACGAAAGCTTCACTTTGACACCTCAGACGAGGCATTCGGACCAATAATGGTCCCTCATCACTCAACAGACCCCCACGCACCTCCCAAATGACCACTTTACTTACTACACCCCAACTGCGCATGCGCAGATTGGCGCGACTTCCAATGACAACAAGCCAGTCTGACCCACGAAAGCTTCACACTGATACTCCACACGGTCCATTTGGCCAGGGATGGTCCCTCAATCACTCAACAAACCTCCACGAATTCCCAAAATGCCTGCTTTCTATACCGCGGCCAGACTTCGCATGCGCAAAATGATGAAAACGGGCGGTACGTTAGTCCAGTCGGATCCCACTCACTCACTCACCGTCGTTAGTGCCTCCATGCGTTAAGACGGTGGAAAAAATACCGTCATCTATTTCAAACGCATCCCATTGCACCTCCGAAACTCCCGCTTTCGCTACTACTCGTACTGATGACGTCACCAATGACGTCACAGATGACATGGAAAAACCTCAAGTCGTGGTCTACATCCCGAGAGCTACAACATGACATCCCACGCGACACATTCGGACCAAGGACGGTCCATCTTTACCGCAAACACACCCTCACGCACCCCCAAAATGCCCGCTTTCGCTATTACTCGTACTGATGACGTCACCGATGACGTCACAGATGACATGGATATCCCTCAAATCGGGGTCTACACCCCGAGAGCTACAAGATGACACCCCACAGGACGCATTCGGACCAAGGATGGTCCATCCCTACATATTAGGGCAGGAAAATGTGTGATTCAATGGACATTGGCCGCCATTTTGGATTTTGGCGGCTATATTGAATTTTCAGACCAATTACAAATCATTCCAAAATTAAATAATTATTCATACCCTACGTAGGACTAAAAAAAACCTAGTTTGTGGTTAGAAAATTGATTTTCGAGCAGGAAATTGTGAGCTTCTATGGGTATTGGCGGCCATTTTGGATTTTGGTCGTCATATTGGATTTGAGGCCAAATCCAGGGTGGTCCCTCAGCTAAATTGAAAGAGCATAAGTCAAGGATGACGGAATCACTGAGAAAGCTTTGACCGGAAAAAATGTTAGTTTTTTCTTGGCTGGGACCTGTCTAAATTCAAGATCCCGTGGGACGAAGATCATAATATGCTGTTCGAACAGCTTCGTGACCTCATGACCGTTCCGAATATGACCATACACTGCGAAAAAGATTGTGTCGAAACCATTTTAGCACCAGAATTGAGTTGAAAATAACACAAATGGGTGTTAGAATAAACACAACTTTGTGGTGATATATGAAGTTTAACACAAAACTATTTGAGTGAATCAAACGTCAGCCAATGTGATGTATATTTCGTCTCCTTTGTTTGAAGTTACATGTTCGTCTCCGTATATTTGTTTTGACTTTGGAGACCCCCGATGTAGTATCCTCTCGTAACTTCGAAGAGTTTGTCCTCCATCCTTTTATCCGCATAAACTAAGCGTTCCTCAAAATATACTGAGATACCACGAACGGTGTGTATCACACACGAACGCCGTCCGTTCAGTGGCTCTCTTTTTAAAAGGACGTTTCGAGTAATAGCTGTACTGCTCACATCTACATGCAGGGCTGGCAATCTTAATAAATTAATATTCTATCAATGCTTTCCAATCTCTTATGCCGCTATATAGAACCTTACTTATTTCAGTTGAACTTGGTGCTCCGAGAGCCCATGAATTAATAGCCTTATAACATCACGGCCTTATTTGGACTAATCCTCTTACCCAAAGACCACATATCTATCTCGGATTATGTCCACACAATGACTGGACAGCGCCATTAATGTCTGCTTCAAAGCATGAATAGTTCTCAGGACTGATTGTCGCTCGAGTTACTACAAGCCGGTTAGATCCCACAAGCCAAATATCCAAATGGTGGAGCAGATGGGATTTAATGTTAATTAGATTGGCAGAGCTGGTTACCTGCATTATGGAGGGTGTGCTTGTTGTACTTTTCACAGGCGAATTCGGGTTTGTTCATAAAGTGTTTCAAACCACGAGTTTGCTTGAGTAAAGAACATCACAAAGACGAGATAAAAAGTAAAACTTTTGCATTTGTATATAAGTTTTATTCATGTTCTATTTACAACAGTCATAGCTATCCGGATGCAAAGAAATCGAGAAGAACGAATATACAAATAAAAATGGTATGATTTGCGATTTTCATCTTATATCCTAGCTGCGACCAAAGATGAAAGCAGAATCTAATATCGGCATACCAGTCAGAAGAATGTTCTCGGCTTTACGGAAACTTACCATGCCAAATCATCATGAATATACAAATATAACTGTCCATTTTAATTAGTCGTCTACTTTGGAGCCTGTCAAAAATCAGTTGTTGTCTGCATAAATTTACTTTCTGTGCAGTGAGTAAAAAATTGACCTTCACAGATTGACCATCATTACTCCGTGATATTGATAATATATTACGCCTGAAATAAATTAGAAATTTTCTGCATATGAAACTCCAGTACTATAGTTTGATGCACCGGGGTTCATTACATAGAAAGACGTTATATTGTATTCGTGTTCCAGTTGAAAAAGATTGATACTCTATAAAGTAAATAACAGGTGGCTCCTGGGTGTGCCGTTTATATCCCTTGTGTAGTGAAATTGCCGAATGATAAACCGCACACACGTTTATGACCGTACACCACATATTTGACCTTTGTGTCCGTAAAAACGAACACAGTAGGGTACCTCCCTATGTAATTAAGCCCTGGTACATGAAACTACAGCATTGGAGTTTTATTTATGGAGAGAATTACAAAGTTATTTCAGGCGTGACACATCATCAATATCAGAGAGTAATGGTAGTCATTTTGTAGAGTTCGGTTTGTTATATACGCTGCAAAAAAACGGGTAATTTTTGCAGAGTTAGCTACGGTATTGATTTTCGAGACACTCCAAAGTAGATGACTAATTAAAATGGACAAACTTTAACACACAGTTTTACTCATTATTTGGCAATCTAAACTATACACATTTAAATAATAAATTTTACATAAAATCCAACTGACGAAACGCGAAGTAAACAAGAGCTGTACAAGTAATGTCACTGACCACAGCGTGCTGAAATTATATGTAGGCCTATCATATTGACCTACAATAAAACAATCATTTCCTAGCAGAAGTAGCAATAGTATGGAAAGGTGACATGGAAAAATCATCTAAGTTTCGAACTAACTATATAGGTTTATTGTAATGATTATGCACATGTATAATAAGAAAACGACTCTAATGAATAGAACGTTAAGGAAAACTCCAACGATCAAGTTCATTATCAAGCGAAGAAAGTACCGAATATTTAGATTGAAATTCCGCAAGTAAATACTACAAACGGTCGAGAGATAAAATATAGTCCAAAGGAATATGGAAACCACATATATATATTCTGTTTTCCGTATTGTTTATTATTTTTTCGAAATAGTCAAAAGTTCAAAATGACGTTTCCTCGTCCTCAGAGTTGAGTGGACCGACCTGAAGAGCCCACTCGGGTGCATCATCTGGGGGCATTCTGGAGCTGCGCTCGCCCACTTTTCGGTCGCAATACGGTGCCCCTCCCCGGAGTTTAGCTGCAATCTTCCTCGCGCGCTTATCTAAAGCTGTGAATTGCCGGTTCGCGAAATCACTCCGCCATTCCAATGGTCTGGTGACAAATATCTTGCCCTTCACTTCATTTTCATCACCAGAATCGTCGACCTCCTCTGAATCCTCACTGGAGATGTAACTGTTGTCGACCAACAGTGCGGCAACTCTGGCTTTCTCCTCAGCGGTCATTGGCGTTTTGGCTAAGGTGGCTTTCCGTCGTCTTCTGGACTGTGAAAGCAAACAAAATATAATTTAATTTCAACGCACTCTTGATCACTTTGTTTTTATTAAATTACCACATACTTCGCGGAGGGATAATACATTGATTTATCGCATTCTATAAAAAAAATTGCTGTGCCATACCTCAAAAACGAAACGAGCGTAGCTGATTTTGGGAAATATATATAGTATACGGTAGCAAATTTATTTAGCAGTGAAATTCCACGGAATATCTCTATGTACTTCGTGCTTTTCTATACTGTAATATCATGGCAATCTACTCGGAACCAAAGGAAATCTACAATTGCTTGTATGTCATAAGAATGAATATATTTTTATCCTGACAATTTATCATGATTCAACTTACGTTTGTCAACCGTTGCTGTTTTCTCTGCCTCTTCAGGGTACGGTCTTTAGTATTGTTCACCACCCTCTTATGATTGGCTTGCAGGGTAAGATAGTAGGATCTTATTGATTCTGTACAAAGGGAAAATAATATTCTTTAGATTACTTCAATGACAAACATCTCATTTTATAACTTCCATTTGTATCTTTCATTTTCCAGCTTAACTGAATTAGGAATCTTGTATCATTTTTCGAGAAAGATACATTTTCTTCATTGAAAAGGTAACAAATGAATTATCTTAGTCAGAAGGACGATTTATTTTCTTTACAGAAGAACCCAGTAAATATGGAAGATGGAAGCTATTAACATAGTAATATTGTTGAAATAACTCGTTATATGCGTGTATTAGGACATTGTTTTCGTGGATATCATTTCAGTCTGCAAGAAACTATATCCGCATATTAAATTTGTTCTATAAATAGAATTATCTGAAAGTCTGTAAGCATGTTTAAGTTGAAGAATCGTAGTCGTAATTCATAGAACTACATGTATATATGATGCTGATTCAGAGTAGTGAATCGGTGCATCAAGAAAGTTTCTGGTTTCCCCAATGCATTACTCCCCTCATATCTTATTAACTGCAGTCTATACATATCGAGGAGAGTAGGTCTCAGTGTACAGACTCTCTAACCAGTTTTATTTCTACTTACTGCTTAAGGCCTGTTGATCCACATTGCCAATCTTGTTTTTGACTGCAGTGATTATTTTTTCTTTCATGTCCAGGTTAACGATATCTCTGTATCTGGAAAGAGAATATATACATGTTGAGTTCGAACTCCGTCTCCGCATCAACTACTTTTTCTTGAATTCATGGATATATGTGATCAGTGCTATAGCAAATCTGGTCACTTTACTCTTCCAAATACTGAGTTTACAGTACCGACTGTATCATTTGACATCTCTTGAGATTTGGCTGACTCCGACTATTCTCCCTCAAATCACTATTTTCAATTTATATACCGGTATACTTGGCAATACGAAATACATTACCCTTGAGAAAAGTCGAACGTTACTGGTGGCTCCATCCTACCAAGTGCTTTTACAACTGCATGCACTGCTTCCTTAAAAAACAAAGTGGATAGCATGTCTCAGATCCATTCTATAATACAATAAGACAAAGGACCATTAAAAGTAAAACGCTGACAATCTGGATATGTGAGCCGAATTGCTTGAAGGGTCAATAACATATTTAACTTCAAAATGTAACTGATCAATATGAACCGGGATTGCTTTTTTCTTTATCGAACGGTTGTATTCATAGGTGAACTACTCTAGATATATCCGCACTAAATCACAAAAAAAACGTGTTCTTAACGAGATATTCATACAGCGAGATATCAAATTTGATCGATTCTACGATGTATTAAATGGTATTATCCTGAGAATTATAACTGCGACTATGGTGTAATGTTATTTAATAACGTACTTTTACGGGCTTAGGGACTTTAATTCTTCGGCTGCTCTCATTGGTCGACGCTAACTTCCTTTCCAGTAATTCTTCCAAACACGCAAGATCACCAGCAGTGAGTGTAACTCGTTCGTCATTTCCGCTGTCTGAAACGAACAAAATAGTGAAAAGTGAGCATCAACCCGGGAACAAAATATAACCTGATGGAATCGGGGATAAATCATTCTCATGCATTGTATACCTCAAACAGTCTTGTGTTAGACCGACAGTTAGGAGGTTACAAACTCTGACAGTGGGAGAATGGGATACGATATGATGGAAGGATTAGAATCTCCATTAAAATGTGTGTCCAACGTTATACAATACTGTATTATTCAGTGTTCATTGGCAACATAACGGACCCAGCTGGCACATATAGTTATACATTTGGCCTTATTACATAACAGGTACCTACATCAGTGAGATGAATATCGTTTAAAGGACCTGGAGGCGGTTTACTGATGTTTTGGCCCACATGAAGTGCTGTTTGCAGTGCCAATTTAAAATATCACGCACCAAATATTTTTTTAGTTAGCTTGAAGTATATTATATTGTCGTATGCTCAGAGGATTTTCCAGGCCCTCGTGTTTTACTTTTTAATAATAGGATTTTGAAGAAGTGTATTTGTGCAAAATCGTCTATTTCGAAAACCCATTATCTATACCATTGTTCAGCACAACATCGATGATAAATAATGGACATCATTATCATATTTAATTAGAAACTTGGAAGAACTATAGCTACATGTAATCCTCTTCGTTAGATGAAGTACACAGTTGTATGGCTATTTTAAATGTAACCGGTTCGCCGTGTACAAAAATGCATGCACACAGTTGTTTAGGGTGAAGCTCATCGTCGTTATCCCAGATCAGATCTTTTTAATGACATGCGGGACTTAGCTGAATTAATATTGCATAATCAGCGCTCTATTAAATCACCTATACAATCACCACACCACTCTCTCAAAACTACTGTACTTTCTTGTACTGTACACAATGAACTGTGTCTATACATAAAGGTACACAGTGACTATGTGTTACAAATATACACAAATGTACACATAACTCTGTGTACTTCAGTATGACAAAGGGACTACACTCTTTCGGATTAAAAAGTTTGTTTTCGTACCGTTTTCCAATTTTCTAACATATGTCACTTTCGTGGAGTTAAACACCGATTAGTTTTCAGACTGATTACAACTTTAATATCCAATTCATTCAAACGAGTCGGGAGATTGAGTCAGGCGTGCACTATTCTAGACGGAATATAACTATACAGCTGATAAACTAGCGCGAAAACAAAACAAAACCAAAAAAACTTACAATTCAATCGGTTTCCCAGTAGTTGACCGAGTGGCGACAGTGGTGTGCGGGGCGTTGTCTGCATGCTCGAGCTTGTACTTGCCGGAGTGGTCGGTGTTCCCGGATTTGTCGGTACGGAAGGATCGCGTCTTGTGTTACTACTTTCTGGAATCCTGTGGCGGGAACCTGGAGGCGTGAACAGCGGCTGCGCCATGTTGTTGACACTCCGACTTCTATAGTTGCTTGCCATTCGTCCTGCTCAGTTGTCAGGTAAGGAAGTTGGTCTTCAGAATATGTCGGCTAAGTTGTAAACTGTATGAATTGCTAGACTGTTATGTAGTCCAAGAAAAAAACGATAGCTTTTTAAGCGAAGGCTTTTTTAAGCCTTAGCCAATGAAGACGCGACCGTTGGATATAAAGTAATTTCACATTGTGTGCTCCTCCCACTCCCCATTGCTAATCTTACATAATATTTTTTCTCTCACACGGCGGCACTTAAGGAAACCTCCAGATTGTTATCGCCTGATCGAAACGTTGCTTAAATACACAATGTCTGCAGTATTAGAGGTTTGTTACTCTGGCAAGGGAAAAACAAACAATATTGTGTACAACATTAAAAAAAATCATTGATGCCTTGGAGTCTTGACTAAATTAAACTGTACGCGATATTTTTTTGACTAATTACCGTTGGCCTATTCAAGCGTTTGACACTCTTTTATCTTGAAAAATTAAAATTCACAACAAAGATAGTGAATCAGTTGTTTGCTGCTCAAATGCGGTTTGCTATAAAATGTGATTCTCGTTCAAGATGTATTAAGAATTTTGAGTTACGGAATATAAAAGTTTGTTTTCTTTGAATGTTTTGAAAATAGGTACACTTGACAGTCTACCTGTAGACAAGTAAAAACTGGAAAAGTAAGAAGAAAGAAAAGAATATGAGGGAATATTTGAGCGAAACACGAGAATATAAACCAAAGGAATGCGAGTGACTGAGTGAGTGAATATGATTCAACGTCGCTTTCAACAATAATTCATTCATATCACGACGTTTCGGTCCTATTCCTTTTAACACCAGGGAACCCCACGTGTAGGGTCCTATTCCGTTTTACACCCGGCATCCCAGGTGAGGTCCTATTCTCTTTCACACCCGGAAACCCATGGAGGCCCCAATTAGTCGCCGCTAACCACAAGCTGTCTGAGGAGCTGAGACCTATTCTTACCATAACAAGGGGTGCGCACGACGACCCCCCATGTCAAACCCGGGAGCCCCACGGGTCGAAGGGAATACTTTCCAAGTGTGCCAAAATATTTGTTGCCCCCCCATGTCAAACCCGGGAGCCCCACGGGTCGAAGGGAATACTTTCCAAGTGTGCCAAAATATTTGTTGCCACTGATGGATGGATGGATGGATGGATGAAGACAAGAAAGTATCATTGTATTAATTTCTCGGGCTCATTTCGGAACATTTGGGCGCCACTGTTTTCTTGACGAGGTTGACGCGATTCTATGTTTTGAGCACCGAATAACGTCACACCATTGTCACATAGAATTCGAAACTACATCTCGTGTCGTCAAAATGAAAAGCGCAGCGAAAAGATAGAATCAAGGTCTGTGTTTACAATGTATATCTTAGGCGTCCTATCAATATCATAGAGCATACGAGCACATTCCACCACTGTATTAGAACACGAGTGATGCAAATTTTAATAATGAACACCTCGTTGTTGAAGTTATGTTGGATCAATATTCAGATGACGTTCCAATCCTTAATACGGGGTCATCAGCCGAAACTCGGGAATAAAACACAGCTCCCAACGAATACAATATGCCTATATAGTAGGCCTACTTTACCGCCACCAGTGACAAGAGATATTTGATCCGCTTTGTTTTTTTTATAATTATTTTTTTTTCCTTCAATATACACAAATTTCAATTGAATGAGGCGTTCATTTAAGCACACGAGACTACATGTAGATGATGCCGTATGTGGAGGCCGGTGGATATATTAGAAGGTTAACATGACTCAATATTTTGTGTTATAGACGTCAAATTCGATTTTTACCCAAAATATTTGGATCAGTAGGTTTCTATACCTACAAATACTGAATCAGATAGACTAAATCTTTCTAACATTGTGGATCGTTCGTTCGTTTCATGAGCAAGAACGTTTTGCTATTGATCACATCTAATCAGAGCGAGGTAGAAGATGCAAATTCTCTCGAAATGACTTTCTTAATTTACTGGTGTTTCTGTGAACTATGGATGTGGGGAAGCTGAAAGGAGTACCACGAATCCGCGACATTTCGGCATGCCACATCTGGGTAAGCGACATTTCGGCATGCGAAATTCGGCATAAAGTGAAGAGTATACATTTCGGCACGCGACATTTCGGCATCTTTTTTTACAGGCCAAATTAATACTAAAAATTCAGATTCAGATTCAGATATGTGCAGTCCGCGATTAATTATCTAGATCCTGAACTTTAGAATTTCCACAGACAATCTACCGCGCGCCAACATCCAAAGAGTTGTGGCGAGATATATAATTTCGGTAATCAACTTTCACGTTATTTATGACAAGCCTAACTTCAGAAAGATGAATTATTTGATTGTTTATTATAAACGTTATACTTCATGAAGTTTCACTCGTAACGGTATACCGGTAGTTAGCTTCGCTTTCTGATGTCTACCCCAGGATTCCCATGCCCAGGCTAATTGTTGTTGTTGTAGGCTAATCTAGTCAAGTTTATTCCGAACGAAGCCATGTAAACTTGCCTAAGGCTAATCTAACTGTTCAGCCTTTGACGATTTTCATTTTGCAATTAGGAAAGAAATGTTGGCCTTGTTGTAGAGAGGGTGGGGAATTCGCATCAACAAAGTGCCGGGGTGCCCCTTAGTTTATAGCGTGGGACTTCATTTCATTTACATGTATCTTCTGAACATAATCATGTGTTGGAAAATTCACATGTGATATTTCAGGCATCAAAACTTCTCATGTAAACCCCAATATTCAATGGTCTATATAGCCACTGTAGATAATACATAACACTGACAGTCACAATAGGCAAGTACATGTAAGCTGATGCTATTATGTGAATACAATTATTGATTGATTTAAAAAAAAATCTGTATCATAACAAAATAAACGCCAAACCAACTGTATGTGAAGTTTCAAGTCATTATTTCATTGGTCTTTTATTGGGACACTTGTCTTGTATTGAGGTGGATTTGATTGTTCCAACAATGGAATGGCTGCCACTGCACATAATCAGTCAGTGCCAATTAGAACAGTGTGTATGCAATGATGCAATTTTGTGTCACAGGTGTGTTGGCATTATTAATCATCATTTTAGTCACCAATAACATTTGGAAATTGAATGGGCCAGTGCCATGGCAATGCCATCTTCATTTTATCCAGCCAATTTCTACGTTCCCACTTCGAACCTGCCTTGATTTATCTGACCCATTCAGTGTTCAAAATCCGAGGTGTAAATTTCACCTACTAACGACAGAAAAACCAGAATGTACACATCAATTGCGAGTGAAGTCGCGTAGAGTGACATCATCCTCTATTAGCAGCGTCTTTCCTCTTAATAAGGTGCCCACTATTTAGGTCAGCCAATCAATAACGCTCTTGTGCGACTCATTTCGAATTTCAAATGTTTTAGAGGTCAGTGACGTCTCGTGTCTATAAGTTATTTGAACATTGAAGGGGTTCAGATATATCAAGGGAAGTTCGAAGTGGGAACGTAGAAATTGGCTGGATAAAATGAAGATGTGGCAATGCCAACACTGCCAAAAAAAAAATGTTTGGAGATGTAACCTGATGAAACAAAATAAAGAATTTGCATAATGGGATGTCAATCATAATTAAATGTTCATGTACAATTGTTCAATGTAAATTATTTGGAAAGGTAATGGTTATGAATACATCTAAGCCTGTTCCAACATGAAACAAGGGAAAGTTAAGGAGTGTAAATGTTCAAATCAGAGTTTCTGTCTATCATGTGATGTTCAACTCACTATAAATCTCAGATTTTTATGCACATAAATGTATGCTATCATTTCAGTATATGAATATTAAATCTAAATTATATGGTTTGATGTGGTAGAGAATTCCAACTACATGTACATGTAGCATACTGGTAGAATATTATCAGGGCAAAAAATAATACAAGGAACAACCATGTAGAACTCCATGATTCCAGAAGATACCGGTACTGTAATATAGGAACATCACAATTTAGGTACCAGGATACCTCTTTTTTGAGCACAAAGCCATTTTCATTTTCCAATTTTTAGTGTTTTTTTTCTGCTTCCAGGCACATAGGTTATTGAATTATCAATACCGGTATCAACATAAGTTATTTGTAGATTTAAATTAAACATCTGATTCTACAGTCAGTCAATCTTCTGTAACATTGTTACCTCGATTATAACGTTTAGCTATTTCTGGTAGTTTATTTTCAAGAATCGGTACCATACTGATACTCAACTGAGATGAAAGCATATCATTTTCTGCGACATTATTTCTAAGACCTGCAATTGAATTATCGCTGTTAAATTTCTAATTGCATTCTTGTGATTGTAGGTATATGCTACGCATAACCTTGAGATTGTCTGAAACACTCTTGGAATTCAAGCAGTATTCACTGGCTGTTCCCTTTTCTGACTGTCATGACTGGAGCAAGGTATATACACTCAATAGCTCTGATAATGGAAACAGCCTTTATGTGGATGGAAGGTATGTGGGTTCTTTTTGTATATTGCTGTCATTCAGTGGGGTGTCTATACTGGTGCACTGCTTCTGTCATATACTTCAGTGTGTACTTTGGAATCCATCCTTTCAGTTTGCTTCAAGGAAGTATGATTGGCATGATTGGGGATGAGAGGGAGAGAGTACTACATGTAGTCCATTATAATTGACTTGTAATTTAAATTTCATGCGTGAGAAATGAACTTGGAGCTCACTGAAAATAATTCTCTTTCATCTTGCTATTGGAGATAAGGCGTAGCTTTATACTGACCTCAAGTTCAAGGTAAATATTCTGGGGTACAGACATTGCTCACACCCGATCATACATGGTGTATTCCCCAACCCCTGAGTCTGACATATCTTCCGATATTCAAAATTTAAGAGACATCTTATTTAATTTCTTTACTAATTTTCTTCCTCATACACGACCCCCCCCCCCCCCCAAAGAAAAAAAATAGTTTCTTAACTCATTATACCAAAAATATATATAGCCCACAGCAGCAACTGCCGAAGTGTATCAGTTAAAGTAGCCATTTTCACCATCAAAATCCATTAGACGATTTTCATATCAATCGAAGATGGTCACAGGGGCTTGTGACCAATCGGCTCCATCTTAAGATATTTGTGCCTGTTGGTCACGTCTTGTTAATGTGTTTTTGGAGGTCATTTTTTTATAGGAAATTAAATTACATAAAATATATGTTATGAATATGTGAAAATATGGAGGGGATAAATATATCGGGTGGGGGGGGGGGTGTCTGTCTCTGGAGGAATATTGTCCTACAATCAAATTATATACTAAACAACCTTAACAATGCACTTCTGCCATTTTTCAGTGTGTTTAAAGCTAATAATACTTCATGTTTCTATGACCAAAACGTATAAACTACCAGGAACTACATGTAGATATGATAGAAGAATAGACAAACAACAAAAATATATGTTGTTCAGTCACTGTGTAATGGCCAGTGTAGAACAGTTAAGTACATCTGAGAGGAAAGCTTTCAAGAATGGTTTACTGCATTAAACCATTCTACTGGTATTGTGTGCAGATGTTACAATTCCCACTTGTAAATGTCACTGTACATGTATGTTAGAATTGGTTTTATCATGTTTATGTAGTGAAGCAAATGTTTGAATAAAGTGAACATAAAGTGAAAATAATGTTTTACAGTACATGTAGTTTCTTTGATAGGCATTTACATGTACATGTAGTTGTGTTGGTGCAGAAGTAAGGGGTGTATAGATACTGGGATAAACAGATTTCTTTATTATCACTGTTTCTCTCTGAATCTTGCCTGGTTCTTTTTGCTAACTGGTCTTTAAAAGAATGACACATTAAATATCATGCAGTGAGTACAGCATTGTAGGCCACAGCATGGACAATGGACATGTATAATTTCTTCATCCTTTTCTATCCCACATTACATGTGACATCCATCTATCCACCTGTGTCTGCTCAAATTTTCTGGATCATCTAATATATGTACTTTTTATGCTAGGATTCTGAGACTTAGACAAAGACCTGTGATACCATGTATGTACATGTATGTAGTAGATGTTCACTGGCCTGCTGCTTCCTCTGTTCATTCCAACTGGCATGCCTGGGTGTACATGTATACCAATCACTTTGTTCATCTGTATGTCTATTGTCTGAACCATACCTTCATGGCATTTGCTGAGCACTAGGATTCTGAAACTTCGCCAATACACATGCCTTGTATATATACAACATGATACAAGACATGTCCTCTGATCTACTGTTTTCTTCATAAATCTGTTTTTTTGTGCTCCATCTTCTATATCAGTCTGTCATTTTGTCAGTTCGTGCCACAGAATTTTCCGAGTTTTATGTTTGTTTCTATTCTTGCTGCTAGCATTTTCTTTCCTGACCTTGGTGCATGGTTGGCATTGATGGCATAGCCGACTTGGTGGGAGGGGATGGTGTAATAGGTGTCGGTGTCCCCTCTCTGGATATGATAAGATTTTTGTTTTAATAAATTCCGGAAAAATCAGGAAAATTTGGGGGAAAAAATGTGATAAAAAATGTTAAAAGAAAATGTATATATGTATGGAAGGTGGGTGTTCCGGGGGAGGGGGTTAGTTATGGCTCTACCCCAGGGGATTCTACGTGTAGGTGTGCTCCAATGTTAAAATCTAATGATAAGGTTTTTTTGTGCACATAGATAGTTTACTGCAGTTGTCAGCTTTCACTGGATGATTATGAAATTTGGCACACTGTTTCACATTGATGTTAGTCCAAAGTTTGGAAAAATTGATAAAGTTTCCTGTTTAGCAAAAGTGTACATGTACAATCTTGTTGCAATTGTAAGCTGTCCCGAGGTGATCACAAAACTTAGCTGCAATGGTGATTATGAAACTTGGTACATGTAGACATGTTTATGATTTGAGGATGTGACATATATTGCAGAAACAACAATTAAAAAACAGGCTGTATATGACACACATGGTAATAAAAGTAGAGTATGTAATTACTACATGTACATAATCTCTTCATATGTTTTCAATCATTTTGATGATAGGTTTATTTTGATATACAAGTTAAAAGTGCACATGTATTCTTGATTCAGAGTGTTGAGATATCTTGCCAGCATTTGTGGTTTACCTTACATGTAGCTGCCTTTAACACAAAAAAAGATCCACATAATTATTTTCATCAATTTTGTTTGTATCGGTAAGTTAGAATACATGTTTACCTGATTGAGTATATGAACCAAGATGTCTGACAAATACATTTATGTCAGTGTATATTGGTAAGCTCATATAAACTGAGACCCAATGTTTCTGTGCATAATTTCTATATCATTTCCCAGCCCTACCCGCTATCTTCAGAAGTATGTTATTGCACACTTCAATTTTGCTAATTCCCTGAAAGTACAGCTCTCTAAGCTTGAAGACTTTTACTCTTAAGTTTCCTGTAAGTTCTGATTGTCTCTTCAGTTTGTCCATTTGGTTCAATTGAATGGCAAGGCTTTAGTGCAAGACTCCCATTGAAAAGGTAATATCGTGAGACAAAAGTCTAACAATACAACCCTGACATGCCTGAGCAGATCCTTTGCTAATTATATTTTGTGAGTCTTGCACCAAATCATTGCTAATTAACTGAACATTTGTTGGGGATATAATTTACCCTGTATATGTAGTTACATACATTGCACATTGGACAGTGTTGAAGAACAGCATGTATATGTATGCATAAGGTGCATATTATAGACCCAGACATACATGAATGGGGCATATTGTAGACCTAATTGTAATGGCATTCATCTGCAATATGTGAAGGAATTGTTTTTATGACAAAATATATAATCTATGTATGTATTAGCAGTGTACAATTGTGTGCTGTCCTACTTGTTTTATGGGGTGGATGGAGGGTGTCTGGTTCCATGCTGCTTCAAAGATTTCTTCTTTGAAGTAGCAAGAATGCAACTTGTCTGTATGGCAAGCCAAAGTGCTTTTTATTCCGAATTTCCGATATGGAAAATTCTATTTCCGATATCGGAAATTGAATTCCCGATATGGGAAATTCTAATTTCCGATATCGGAAATTGCAGGCGATATCGGAAATAGAATTTCTGATATCGGGAATTAGAATTTCCCATATCGGAAATTCAGTGACAATTTCCGATATCGGGAATTCAATTTCTGATATCGGAAATACAATTTGTCACTGAATTTCCGATATCGGAAATGAAAGCTCTGGAAGCTTTACTTAACCTAGAATTGCAATTTCCGATATCGGAAATTGCATTGCATTTCGGAAATTCAGTGACAATTTCCGATATCGAAAATTGCATTGCATTTCCGATATCGGGAATTGAATTTCCAATATCGAGAATTGAATTGAATATCGGAAATTGTCTCAGAATTTCCGATATCGGAAACTGCAATACTCGATATCGGAATTCAATTTCCGATATCGAAAATTCTAATTTCCGATATCGGGAATTGCAATTTCCTATATCGGAAATTGAATTTCCGATATCGAGAATTCAATTTCCGATATCAGAAATTGAAGGACATGAATTTCCGATATCGGAAATTTTAATTCCGATATCGGAAATTTCAATTCCGATATCGGGAATTCAATTTCCGATATCAGAAATTCTCGAATAAAAAGCACTTTGGCTTGCCATATGTCTGGGTGGTGCTTACATGGTTCGTGGCTATATGACTGAAACAATGTTGAAAGTTATGTTGAATCCTATGCACTCGCTCACTCACTTGTGTCAAAATATATTGTATATAAGCTTAGTCTTCCAGAAGAATTGAGTAGTATATACTGTTAAATTTTGGGACATGAATTTTGTTTGAAACATGTGAACTAACACACAGGGGCTTATTACCGTTGTTAATTGGTTAATTAGGTTGATTACACAAGGTGATTTATTCCCTACCTCGACCCTCCCCCTGTAATCAACCTAATTAACCAATTAATAACGGTAACGAGGCCCTGTGGACTAACATGTAAATATGCATGATACAAGCGAAATGCAAGTGAGGGTTTAATGCAAGCGCTCAGTGTTGAATCGATCGTTTCACATTTGGATATCCCTTCTTGCACACGCAGGTGCTGATACCATCTTATCGGTACCCAAAATGGTGAAACCACAGAAATACGAAATGGCACACTTCAACAAAATTCAAGTCAATGCTTTAACAATAAAACTCTGCCATAGCACTGGCAGGTGCATTGAGACAGCAGTTCACATCAGTTTTTTTTTACCCATTCTTTCCTATCTATTTAACATGGGTTTGTTAACATGTAAGCTTATCACTTATCCTATTGTTCCAAGAAAGGACCATTATGCTTACATTTATGATTATTCTGGCAACTTCAGGTCAAAGATAGACCAGTTATCATTGATTAAAATATTTCCTATGGGCACATGGGAAAGGGAAGACATTGGATGTATCAACTGCTGTACATGTAAACTGCTCTCTCAATGTGACTGCCAGTGATATTGGTGCAGCATTCACTCCGGCTTCTCGGTATATTGTTAAAGGAATAATTTGAATTTTGTGCAAGTGGGGTATTAGAGCTGACAAATATCCCAGTTTAACCAAATCTGTCATAATTTTGTTTCTTTCGAAGACATATTTTCACAAATTATTGTCAGTCAGTTTTTAGCTGAAATGACTGTAAGTGTATAAGATCCATAAGACTTTCGACCTACATAACATTCGATTTATTTTCAATGAGCGCAATTAGGGAGTCTTCATCGATACCCAAATTAAAGAGCTGTGTCAGCTGTGGACATCTGTTCTAAATATTTAGAACATATTTTATTTAACAATGTAATGTTGAAAAGTTATGTGCATATGAATAAAAGTTCCATACATATGGGGAGCAGTCCTGCCAGCACAGCTTAAACTGTTTTTCCCTTTAAAGAGAGGTGGAATATCATGCCACATCACTTCTGAATGAAAGGTCATTTCCAGTGAAGGGGTTGGCATTGCAATGTAGAGAGGTCACTTCCAGTTAAGTGACTGGCGGAGAAAACGTAAATCTTGTAATTTCATGGAAAAAAAAAATGCGAAAAACACTCAGTCACGTGGATAGAACTGGGCTAACCCTGGATCAAATGGGCCATGAAGGGTCTCAACTTGAAGCGCGCTTCAATGTCGGTCAAGTGACTGAAGGGGGAATCAAAGACTTGGAATTCCCTCCTTAAAACAGACTTTGCAGGGTGTAAAAAATCTGGAAAATGGACTTCACGTGAAACCCATGGGTATTTTTTTTCTTGTGGCGCAAATTATAGTGTGTGGATATTTGTTCGATCTCTTGCAAGCTGAAGCGTACTTTGGGAGTGGTCTCGAAGTTGAATTTCACAGGAAAATGACGGAGTGCATCACCATGAAGCGCTGAGGTGTACTTTTTGGCAATGGGTGGGCCATCCTGGGTCCAAATGGGCCGTGCAGGGTCTCATCTTGAAGCACTCGTGGAGTAGACTACGCCTGGCGTGAATCGAAAATGACGTCATGGTTCGCATGCGCAGTTGAGAAGTATTACTGAAAGGATATTTTAGGGTGCACAGGGGTAAATGGGCCTCGCAAGGCATCATATTGAAACGCTCGTGGAGTAGACTACAACTGGGGGTTTTGAAATGGAGATGACGTCATGAAGAGTCCAGGAGCATTAGCGAAGAGGGCATTTTTGGGGTGTGTTTGAGCTATACATGGGCCATTCCTGGTCTCAATGGGTGATGGAGGGTCTCGCCTTGAAGCCCTCGTGACTACTAATATCCAAACTAATTGTATTCTCTATCACATGTGTAGTGTCAAATTTAGGACACCATACGAATTGTCATTCTCATGTTATCAGATTGTATATTCCCTATTGTTATGTTGTTTATCGACGGTTTCGAGGTTAAAAACTCTGACGTTGGGAGAATCACTAATTGTGTACTACATGTACTTGACCATGATGCATGGCAAGTAAAATTATGATGTCTGTTATTTGTCTGTGAAAGGATGATTTTTATATAAATTTCACAGTGAAAGCCC
>JAVTVY010045332.1:0-21432 GCA_036873755.1 Hanleya hanleyi
TTTCATCAGACACTCTATCAACCACCGAGATGTTCACTTGCACAACTTGCCAGAAGCAGTTTACTCGTCTAGATAATTTACGACGCCAAGAGGCCTCCACCCACAACGATGCACGATATACTTGTATAACCTGCGCACGGTCATTTAATCGGGAGGATAAGTTACTGCGCCACGAACGTTCATTCCACGAGGGCGCGACGGAACAATGTAAGGACTGTGGTCAACTCTTCAAACGAAGCAGTCAGTTGCTGCGACACCAACGGTTGATTCATGCCCCGTCTCCACGGTTTTGGCGACAGCTTCCTACTGAAGAGGAGCCGCGGAAGGTCAGACCCAGTGAAGATAAACCCTGGGAGACGAACGCCACTGGTGATGCGATGACGGAGAGCCCGCCTATACCCACAGTTGGGAAGAGCCTGGATTTCCAGCCGGACCCCACCGTTACGGTTTCGAGTGATACGTCATACATCGAACATTTTCTGGACGAGCCCATAAATGTTCGTAGCGATCTCTTACCCGAATATCATCCAGAGAGTGACATCTCTCGGCGCCATTGGACCATGACACGGCACTGTTTCCACCGTCATCGCCCTATTCAAGATATCTACAATTTCCCACTGACCAAGCTCACCCGTCTACGCAGCTATGTGGAAACCATCTTCAATGACCAACCTACGGCCTTCACATTAAATGTAGCATTTGGGTACATCTTATGCCATAAGATGACGGATGAATTGCGCTATTTCTATTCCAGTGCCATCCACCCAGTGTACGATCAACCGTTTACCATCATTAACCGGAGGTCACTAGAGATGATGCTGGACCAAGTGGAACAATTGGATGTCTTGGGATGGGCCCAACAACAACGACCCAACACCAAGTGGACAGTGAAGAGGGTGACCAATGTTACATTTTTCCTTACCAAGGTGATTCACCACCGCCATCGGTTGAATGCGTCACTCGTGCACTGATGAATACCATAACATGCCGTACATACTCTCTATGCTGATCATTGACTTGAGCTCAGTAAACATTAAATGTGACGGTGCGTTAAATAATAAAACGTGGTGTTTGATATTTCAATTTGTTTTGCTGTGAACATACTAAACATACCCAGGGCGGCTCCCCAGCCTGGGCATGATGTAACATTGGGGATAATAAACTGTATGAACATTGCTGAACTTGTTGTTATTCACATCACCCCATTGACTTGATAGGCAGGTCCCATTAAGCCCGGGGACCAATATTAGTCCTTTTGGCTAGAGGTGATAGGGATTTTCCCGGATTTTTTTATAAAGTCCGTGTTCCGTTTTTTTTTTTCAGGAAAAATTTTACATGCACCCACCCAGCCCATCTGATGCCCCTTCACGAATGCTTCACTTTGATACCTCACTCGATCCCATTGCACCATTCGTGGCTCCCCTAGCTCCAACACGTCTAGCGGGACCCATACAGGGTCCAGTTTTCGACACTAGGTGACCACATCCCGACAAAAATGGCCAGTTTTCGATACCGGATGTGCCGCCATCTTGAACACACGTGCCGCCATCTTGGATATGTCCCATAATGCACCGGGTCAAAATACTCGCTTCTGATTGGACGAGAGCTCCGTGGCGGATTTGAAATACTCGCTTCTGATTGGACGAGAGCTCCGCATTGCATCTACGCATGCGCATGCGCGGCGACTTTTACAATGTTAAAGAGATAGGCCAAAAGTCGACGTCGTGTCTGGTGGTGACCCTTTGACCCGCGCGCGCGCGCACTGCCGGGGATGACGCGCACTTCCGGAGAACTCGCGCGCGCGTTCGCGCTGGGGGGCCGGGGCGAGCCGCGGCGGGAAAACACCCCGGCGGTTGAACATACGGACGTCTAAGAGGAAACATTAGGAACTCTTCTATGTTTGGAGGTAGTTTTGGTGAAAAACCCGGAAGTGACGTCACAACCCCCACGTGACCTGCGCAGCAGAATGGAAACGACACCCTAGTGTAACTCCCTCACCTAGGCTTCACATGGATACCTCACTCGATCCCATCGGCCATTAGGGGCCCACCTACACCCCAACACGTCTATTTCTATACTACGGCCAGACTGCGCATGCGCAGAATGGTGACAACGCCCAAGCCGCTAGTCCAGTCAGATGCCCCTTCACGAATGCTTCACTTTGATACCTCACTCGACCCCACTGGACCATTATTGGCTTCGCTAGCTCCAACACGGCTATTTCCATACCCTTGGGCCACCGCGCATGCGCAGAATGACGCTATTTCAAACCCACTAGTCCAGTCAGATGCCCCTTCACATAAGCTTCACTTTGATACCTCACTCGACCCCACTGGACCATTAGTAGCTCCCCTAGCTCCAACACGGCTATTTTCATACCCTTGGGCCACCGCGCATGCGCAGAATGACGCTAGTTCAAACCCACTAGTCCAGTCAGATGCTCCTTCACATAAGCTTCACTTTGATACCTCATACGACCCCATTGGACCATTATTGGCTTCGCTAGCTCCCAACACGGCTATTTCCATACCCTTGGGCCACCGCGCATGCGCAGAATGGCGCTAGTTCAAACCCACTAGTCCAGCCAGATGCCCCTTCACATAAGCTTCACATTGATACCTCACTCGACCCCACTGGACCAGTAGTAACTCCCCTAGCTCCAACACGGCTATTTCCATACACTTGGGCCACCGCGCATGCGCACAATGCCGATATTTCAATCCCACACCCAACCCATCAGATGCCCCTTCACCTAAGCTTCACTTTGATACCTCACTCGACCCTACTGGACCAGTAGTAACTCCCCTAGCTCCAACACGGCTATTTCCATATCCTTGGGCCACACGAGTTGTCTCCCTTGCGTCAGTGTGTGCAGATGGCGCTATGATCGACGCCGTGATGTGGAAAGGGCGTCCCCACACCATCCTGGAGCCGCCATTTTGTTTGTTGATTTTCTGCGGAGATACACGGGACAATAAACGCTCGACCCTAGGGTGGTACAGGTGCTAGACTGGTGCTATTAACATGGTACAACACCTATAGATTATGTTTATTATTATTATATGGCTTAGAGGTTTTTTTGAGGGTAATGTGAGGGTTTTTTCTCCCCGTGACCTCCCCACCGCCTCGTTTGCTCCCTTGCGCCGCCATTTTGACCACACACACACATCAGCCGCCATTTTGAACCCACACCCACATCAGCCGCCATTTTGAACCCACACCCACATCAGCCGCCATTTTGAACCCACACCCACATCAGCCGCCATTTTGAACCCACACCCACATCAGCCGCCATTTTGAACCCACACCCACATCAGCCGCCATTTTGAACCCACACCCACATCAGCCGCCATTTTGCACCCACACCCACATCAGCCGCCATTTTGAACCCACACCCACATCAGCCGCCATTTTGAACCCACACCCACATCAACCGCCATTTTGAACCCACACCCACATCAGCCGCCATTTTGAACCCACACCCACATCAGCCGCCATTTTGAACCCACACCCACATCAACCGCCATTTTGAACCCACACCCAGATCAACCGCCATTTTGAACCCACACCCACATCAGCCGCCATTTTGAACCCACACCCACATCAACCGCCATTTTGAACCCACACCCACATCAACCGCCATTTTCAACCCACACCCACATCAGCCGCCATTTTGAACCCACACCCACCATCTAGACATGCCTTGATCACGTGATCAAGTTCCTCCCCAATCCTCCCCAATGTGACGTCATTAAGTAGGTCAATGTTACTCAATTTCAGTAGAGTATACTACTCATGTGTATCAGCCCCGTTGTTCTCCATATAATACTTCACATCTGCTGGCCCATTATAATCCAGCTCGAATGACTGGCTCCAGGGATCTATAGTGTAGTGAAACTCCCGTATCTTTCCCCCTACTGGTTTTCCATATTATGCTCCACACCTGCCTACACAACCCGATTTGCGCTTCCCATATTACTCCGCGGACCGAAATTGACATCATAAGCCTTCCGTGTGCGCAGTTAATATTGACGCGTCAAAGTTAAAATCAAAAAACGAAAAACGGACAACTCGAGGCAATTTTCAATATTTGATTTCCATTTTTGCGCGAAGTAAAACGAAAAACGAAAATTGAAAATTGAATGTCAAATTTCAATTTTTGATTTTGAGAAAGCGAAAACGAAAATTGAAAATTGACGGTCAAATTTTAATTTTTGATTTTGAGAAACCAAAAACAAAAAAACGAAAATTGAACTGTGCAAGGTTACACGGACCGTAATTGCACTTCAGGGAGTTCCCGCATTTGCGTACACTTGGGAGTTCCCGGACACTTTCAACTTATTCTGTTCTATCCTGGAGGCCACTGTAGGCTAGGCCAGCATTTTCGGGGGTTTTTTGTATGATTTTTTAAATGTTTTAGTCAGGTTATTTTCACCGCAAACATGGCTAAGAAAACAAACAAAATAATTAAGTGATACGAAACAATATACTTGTGTGTACTTTCACGCTAAAAAGACAAAAATGTAACAGAAAACTAGCCAAAACACGATATAGTTACGCCAATAAATGTGTGAGTATTACAATCAAAAGCTAACGGGGATACTGAACATATGAACTGGATTTGCATTTTGACCAGCAGCGAAAACAACAGTTTTGATCTGAACAATGGCACTAATTACCGTTCTCTGCTCACAGACAATTAATGATCCCGACTTCATCGGTTCGGGAAAAATATATGTAATCAGCAATTGCTCGCCTGACTCTGCCTTGATGTAAACTTGATAACACTGTGACGCACACTGTGAATATAAATGATATCAATCAATCAATCAATTTGATCAATCGATTAAGAACCTTAGTAATGGACAAGGCCAATGGATGGAATGAACATTCGAAATCCTTTGTCATTCTAAAAGTAATATGCTAATGTTGAAAGTTAACGCTGTAGTGAGAACCGTAACATGACGTCGTTAGGGATGGTCAATATTTGGGTCTCAAATGACCTGATTTCTACATTCCAATGGCGGCCATCTTGGATTTGTTTCGGCAATCTTGGAATAATTTCAAGTGGGTCATTGGCAAATGTAATCAGCTGATCGAGTACTATATATGAGCCAAGTTAGATGCTTTTTCACCTCAAAGTGCAGAATGACCCCAATTTTATGCATCGTATTGCTGTACTACAGCAGACAGAGCTTCAAATAATATACTATTCATATTTGAATATTAATATTACCAGGTGCTAGTGAAAGAATAGATTATAAGCATAAGAATCATCATCGAAAAAGTCAAATTACACCCAAACCGCATTTACTCTGCGAAATTGATTTAACAACCACAAAACGTTTCTCAGGGAAAGAGGTATTTGTCTTCGAACCACGCATAACGATATACCAAAATCACCACACAAAGCTAGATTCATAGCAGGTTCTAGAAGCTGCACCACCAAACTTCTTTTAATCCTGTTAACGAGGGTCCTTCAGGGGGTGAAAGCATTTTGGGAAAGGTATTGCGCCACTACTTCTAAAAACTCTGGTGATGAATGTATGAGGCTATTGAAAAACTCAAGATTGAAAAACTTACCGATTAACTTGATGCGAAAGGACACATATCGTATAGACATGTATCCACATGGAATTTCTATACTATACTCCATCATGAGGACCTTATTGACCGTCTTAGTTCGTTAACTGATCGCCGATACATTGATGTCCGAAGCCGTAAAGCATCCTTTAGCTCTACTACATACAAGGGATATCATTCATGGAATGTTTCTTTGTTTATAGGGTGCTATAATTCTATAATTCCTTTCATTAATAATATCTGTCTGAAATTCAGCAACACAATATATCAACAGCATATAGGTATTCCAATGGGTACTAAGTGTGCACCGTTTTGGCCGACTTCCATCTGTTCTCCTAAGAATACGACTATTTCGAAAACCGATCGTTTCAAATCCAAGCCCTTCTCCTTCACCAAATGCTACATAGATGATCTTCTCGCTGTGGATAATCGCTATATAAATGACGCAGTGAATGATGTTTATCCACCTTTGCTGGATTTGAAACTATATATAGTCCTAACGGCACATCATATTTAGACCTAAATCTCTATAAAAATGAAGCTGGCCTCATCTCTCGTAGACTTTATGACAAAAGAGACGATTACAATTACAACATCGTAAACTGTCCCTTTCTGGAGAGTAATATTCGAGTGGGACCTACATATGGCGTATGCATATCTCGCCAAGTGACATTGGCTAGATCTTGTGCTAGATGTGACGATTTTAATCAATGTCATAAAACATTGTTGCAGAAACTTATAAAACAGGGCTATACCACCAGGCGCCTCCACTCAAAGTTTCTCAAATTTGGCGATACATATCGCACGCTGATAACAAAATACGAGCGTAGCGTGCAACATCTATGGTGTTACGTTTCGTACCTTTTGTCTAACTCCGCTTAATCCGGGGCTAGGTGACATATGAACCCATGTATTTCAAGATCCTCGTGGTGTTCACATGAACAGACACAATCAAACAGTGATTGAACTGCATCATACTCTAGATAACGACTTTACATCGAAATAATATGGGGATTGGTTATTTTTAGTACATCACTGAAAACTGTTGACCGCTTCTCTCTTGTAAGAAACTATCCTATTTTAATGTATACTATCATTTATTGCTTTTTTATTTGGTGCTAATGCTGTTATATGAATTACATCTTTGGATTACGCACGCTAAGTTCTTTGATGGACGACGACCGAATATTGAATGACGGACTACAAAGAGACGTTCAGCTGAGGTAACCCGCATAGAGGTTTTGTCAGAAAGTATAAAATTGCGTAGTATACGCTGAATTCTTCTCACATGTCGAAGTAGACCATATTCGGAACATTATCTACAATCGACAATGAATACTTACACGTTAATCTCCGCGATATGTTCAGATACGTACCTAGAAGCATATATAAAGGGAGTTTTTCCGGTAGACCAGATCCCAACACGTGTGATTGAGAGAAGGCGATTATATCGTGAATACTGGTTCTTCCAACCTGAAGTCATTGGTTACGGTTTTATTTTAACAAAAAAGACAATGGATATTTCTTCGATTCATATGAATATCCTCCAAACTTTTATAAGGGACGGTTCATTTCTTATTAGGGAAGTGGGCCGGAGGAAATTGGAAGTGGACGGAAAGGTGATGTTCGCTTTCGACGAATTTTTTCCTCAGGTTGTTGCGTTTATGAAGCTAAATTAAAATTTGGTTGTTACTATTTGAAATGTTTTCTTCCTAGCAAATACCCCGAGTTTTCCTAATCCGAATTTCCACCAAGCAGTGAAACGTCCAAGTTGTTTAATGATTGTTATAAAATGGGCAAATGTGCCTTTTCGACAGTTTTGATAGAAATTTTGGAGGGAAGTCCCTCAATAAATAAAATAGGACACCTTTCAGATTCAAAGATCTCTCAACTCCACCATGCCGCTCTTACATAAGTTTGGAAAATCGCTTTGGTTAAAGGTGTCATATTTTTTATAAAATATAAAATGTGAAAAACGCTCCGAATGCATTATGGCCGTAGAGTTATCTACTGTGATAGTGTAGTTCTCTACGTGCTTGTTGTTTGAATAATACAGACATCTGTTTGGCCGAATGGTTCGAGTGTCCGACTGGGGACAACAGTGTGAAGTTTTAGGTTCGAGTCCAGCCTCATACTTGAATTTTTTAGTTTTATTTTATTTTTATAGACAACAACAGATATCGACCACAAATATCCGTGAATATAATTCGCAGTACAGTGTCATCTTAGCTTGCTAAGGGCATTTAACGTTTCACTTAACACTAAACACTGTTTCTACGTATGATCGTGTCATGCGTTCGGATGATGTACAGTGTGGGACTGATGCATGTAGGTCACGATTCGTTCATTTGTCAGAGAACAACAGAGATCGCCCAGATACAGGAAATATTTTTACATATATACTTTAATATCAGTTTTACAAGCCAGACTTTCCTTAGAGCTGATGGACAGATAATAATTTGAAAATGGACGAAAAAGTACTCTTAAATAAGGTCAAATGCGAGCATTGCTGTAAAAGTACTCTGCAGGCCAGGAAACAGGTAAACTGGTTGCTGCAAACATTCACTCGCTGTGATATAAATAGGGACGGATCTCTCTGCTCATGATGTCGAGCCGACTAGGCCTACTATTGCCATCTGAGGAAAGGCACACTACCCATTGCTGCTTCTGTTACGGAGGAAACCGATCATTATGCGGATGATACGACGTCACAGTGTGTCATTCTACCATTCCCATGTTTACCTAAATCGAGGAGATATTGTGTACCATGTAAACGTAACGGTCCAAGAATGGCCACATTGCCAGCTAAAGTCAGATTGGACATTTTCATTCGCCATGGCCTTCTGGTACTTTCGGGTGTCGTTTGCAGCAGGAATCATTTGATCGGCAACCACATGAAAACCGAAATAGAAGTAGACGTGTCAAAGCTAACAAACCAGATCACTTCCTTGTAAACAGAAAAGATTAGTGAGTTGCTGCCAGGTCTGGGAAAAACCACTGCCGCTTCGAAGAATAGAAGAATTGACTTCCTCAATATCAGATGAGGATATGATGGGAATAACTAGACCACAATTTTCCATGCCTTCACTATCCGACCGTCACGGATATGGGCAGCTTGTGGCGCTGTTGAAATGCTCTTGATGAAACTCAGACTGGGTCTTCTCTAATTGAGATATCGCATGGTATTGTTTTTCCCACTGATCCTCCTAAAGGTAGCACCACCTGGGAGGCCAAGTTTGTTTCCATACAATAACTTTTGAAAACCTGAATGGATTCTTTTCAAATTTGGTAATCCGGTACCTTGCCTCAACATCTCACTTGGTTTTGTTTTTCATGCCAATCCACTTATCTGTGACGCCATCTGTGGGTCAAGTTGAAATTTTGTTTCCGGACAATTACTTCTGAAAACCAGATTACGACAAATTCGTTAATTGTGGGTACCTTGCCATTGGATGTCACTCATGCTGGGTAATGAATGTTAAGGTTCCAAGCCAAATCTATTGTTTCAACGTCGGGGGACTTCAACCGCTGAGGTTTTCATTCCTCTTGTTCAAGTATGTGAAAGACCAGTTACCATGGTTACAAGTGAGGCAATGGAAGACAAACCATTAATATAATCTTGTAGCAGTTTATTTTACACAAAATATACAGTATCTGGATTTTTGGTTTCTGGGAATTAGGAAAATTAATATCACAGACTGGGTATATGAGCGATATGAACTGGCACAGAGTAACATGTTGGTCCTAGAGTTGCAGTTTATCTTCCTGAACTGCCATCCAAACCCACTGCTAAATGAGACGATTTGATTTACTTTATCACAGCTAGGGCGAGACAAACACGATTTAGGTTGAACTTCACAAATTACGATCACTGTTCAAATTCCATGAAACATTTCATCTGTTTTTCTATGAAACTGTTTTGATCTGAAGATTTATATGTTGATGCTTTGTCATCTGCACTCATCGAAAATCCAGAAAATCAATCGCAGCGGAAATGTTTTTGGCTGTTTTGTCAGGAAGGACAGAAGAATGGCAAGCCAGGTATGTTATAACATAATGTCCTTTGTTGAAGTCATGATGGTGCAGTGGGTCACAATCATGTTGCAGCAGAAATGTATCAATGTTCAGGTCAAAGTGATAAATGTACGGACGTTTGTCCTGCCAGACTCAAATGCCCTCTACCATGTCTAACAGGCAGGAGCAAATACCCATACTGTGACAGTTTGGAATTATTCATCTGCTTTTCAATAAAACTGTACAGATGTGAGAATTTGCCACGATTCCAGGCTGTTTTCGGGATGTTCAGGATCCCTTTGTTTTTCTGATCATTGCTTCCATCTGGTCCCACTGTTCATTGCTTACATGAGTCAAGGCATTAAACTCCCCTGCAGCAAAGTTGAACTCACCCCCATCCAATCTGACCACCTGTACAACAAAAGGTAGAAAACAGATCTATTTTAGTTAGGCAACTCTGGATTTTCTTTAATAATCCAAAAGAAAAAGAACTGGAAGGATTTTTTTTATAATAAAAATACTCCAATGGGCCTCAATATCCATCAGGTATCAGTTATTGTCCATACTCAGCAAACATGCATTGCATAAGAATAATATTTAGAACTTTGACAGCTAGGTATTGTGATTTAATGGGGTTGACTGTACTTCTCTCATACCAGAAATACATAGGATGTGGGGCCATGTAAGCTTTTGCTAAGGCCTTTCTTCATGACAAATTTTTGACAGGTGTACATGTATGTACATTATCTTTGGCAGATTACTAAGACAAAACCCTCAAAATTTGAAGAAATTTAATATTTCATCTTCTAAATAGCATAGGGACATCCACTAATCATATGAAATATGTGTACCAAGTTTCATAATCATCCAATGAAACCTGATAAATTCAGACAACTTTTCAGTACACTTTTTGTCTAAAAAAATTTTTATAATTGGTAAATTACGAAGTCCAAAACCTCATACATGCAATTTGAACACAAATTAATATTTCATCTCATAAATAGCACAGGCGCATCCTCCAATCATAACAAACATGTGTACCAAGTTTCGTAATCATCCATTAACTGCAGACAACTGCAGCAAACTTTCTATGTACATGTACCTGTGTACAAGTAGAGGCCTACATGTACAATTCTCCTAAACAGAAAATTCTATCATTGCCATAATTTGGACAAAAATTAATATTTCATCTCAAAAATAGCACAAGTACGTCCTCTAATCATAAGAAACATGTGTACCAAGTTTCATAATCATCCAATGACAGCTGACAACTGCAGCAAACTTTCTGTGCAATTCATCTAAACACAAAACTCTATCATAGGGATTTTAACATTGGAGCACCCATGGAATCCCCAGGGGTAGTACTCCTAGGTGGAATACCCCCTCCCCCCATATTTTATGTTTTTAATATTTTTCTGAATTTTCCTAGGCTTTTTTTTGGAATTTGCTAAACCAAAAACCTTTATCACTTCCAGGCCGGGGACACGGACACTGACGGCGACATCCTCTTTCCCCCTCACAATATCTCCCCTTTACTTCATTAGGCGTGATAAAAATAGGTCAAGCTCAGGCTTCTGGTCAATCACCAGGTGCATATGTAATATGAAATTGGAGATCCTAGGTTTAATCCTTCAAAAAAAATTGCAATACCAGTTCTAGAATTTGACCTTGATAAAATAGGTCAAGGTCAGTCATTTTCAATAGGCTCCTGATCCATCACCATTTCTATAGTGGTATGAAATTAAAACGCTTGGCTATATTCCTTCTTGAGATACCATGTCCATAACAAAGACGGACAGACAGACAAACAGACGACACTGACAAGGACGACACCCTTCAGGCAAAATTGCCCAAGGGGTAATAATATTACATGTTTATGAGGATTGGTTTGATTTTGCGTTCTTGAAGAAACCATTGGAAATTAATGTTCAAGATAGATAGATATATCATCTGAAGTAACCCATGCAGGCTACTGTTTGCCGAGAGACCCATTTGTGAACATTTAAATGGGAAGAGGTGCATTGGGGCTCCATTATTGCCCAAAGGAGGTACATAAAATAAATTATGTGATTCTGAAAGATACAAAATTTCCATTATTTTGGCAGGCCTGACATACTGTAGGCAACATATGAGATATATATGAAGACAGACTACATATAGATTATAATAATGGCACCTATAATAATAGCGGATACAAGCTATTTTGTCAAAAAAATGTGTTCCGAGAGAGTGTGATTTAACATATGAAGCTGAAGTCTATGACCACCATGATATTTTTTAAACTGAAGACGTAACATCGTTACCACTTCAAAAAAGTTTTGCTCTCTGGGTCCTCCATATCTAAATTTGTCGGAACACACTTTTGATGAAAACATTTATGCACTATTTCAGTCACATGTCAATATAAGATATAAAATACCAGTCTATATATTTCATACATTGCCTACCGACTTACTTGCCGAAATTAAAGAAATTTGGTATAAACTTCCAGTTTTATCAACAATAGCCAAACAAATTATTATCCATGCTATACCAGGTTGCATTCTGTGGCCATCACTTACCGCACCATTGATCCAGCTGGCATAATCACTAACAAGGTAACTGGCTAGGTTGGTTATTTCAGGTATTTCACCAATTCTTCCAGCTGGTATTCGCTTCAGGGCATTCTTCATGAAGGCACCTGTAGGGTCAAGGCGGCTAAAGGCACCCTGTTCGAAAAAAAAAATCAAGACCATGAAACTACATTAAGATCTCGAAACTAGATGGCCTAGGTTAGAAGACTATTATACAGATCTATATATTGAACGGAAATTCTAAAGTTTAAGAATTCGAAATTCCATCAAATCAGCTTTATTCAATTTGAAGTACTAACTCCATATATATCTCATCTTCCATTAACATCATACGGGCACTAGATGTTGAAAATCTGCATGGTGTTCGATTAAAGTCACCCTCAAAGTATGATAAAACTCCCTACTTATGGAAACTACTTGGAGATCCACTAGAGTTTGATAAAATAATATTTGTCAGTGACAAAGATTTGACAACAGGAACATTTTGTCTTGCTGGCATCACTGAAAAATGTTGACTGCTTCTATCTTCCTAACACTAACTTTTCATTGCATTTAACATGTTTAATGCCGTATTTCCGATACAACTGACATTAATCCTTCGAAAAAAGGTTTTCCTGCCTACCCTGCCTAGAAATATTTATTTTAAGCAAAAAAGAATTAACCATGAAAACAACTTTTTGAGACAGGTAACTTATTTTTCTACCTGTCTCACCTAAAAAGTACCTGTTAGAAACAGGTGGACAGGTGTTAATTTCGACCCCTGAAATACGATGCTTATGTAGTATATGCTGCACTCCGGTGAAAATTAATGATTTTTTTTATGCAAGCAGGTTGAGATTTTACATGTACCTTTGTTTCTATGGGACCTGGTGCAATGCAGTTGAACCTCATACCATATCTGGCCCATTCACTGGCTAGTGATCTGTGGTAAAAACAACAACATAGAGGTGTGAACAAACTGAACTCTAGCAGAACGGCTGAAACAAAATCTTGAAAAAAACATTAGCCTACATAGAAGAGGGAGGAGGGAATTTGGCTTAACGTCACACTCAAGTTTGTTTCACTCATATGGTGACAGTCAGTTTGGTTGGTGGAGGAAGCCGGAGTACCCGGAGAGAACCACCACCCTTCGGCAAGTAACTGACAAACTTTCACACATAGACCAGCTGGGCTCGAACCCGTGCCGGTTCAGCGGTGTGGCCTACATAGAAGATATTTCTTCACTCTCTATTCAGGAGAATTCAAATGGATAACATTTTCTGTTTTGCTCAAATAAATATTGTTCTGAAAACATCTAAACATTGTTCTGCAAACATCTATTTTGTTCGAATAGATCTTGTTTTACAACATGTTTTGTTCGAATAGATCTTGTTCTACAAACATTTTATTCAAATAGATATTGTTCCACATGAAGCATCATGTTTTTCTAGAATATATATTATTCTACTACAAAGACGTATTTTATCTGTGTTGCCCCCCCACTAAATATTTTTCTTATCCCATGAGCTAGCAATCTGATTGAAACTCAGACTTAATAACGGCTCCTATATCTGACATGTCGCTAATTAAGATCTGGGACAGTTCCTGTCTTAAATCTGTCGCGCATGTCAGACTGGCGACCAATCACAGTCCAGCCTCAACAGGCGAAGAGGTGCCTATTGGCGCTTTCCATTTGGAGGCAACGCCAACATTGCTCCGGCACAGTAAATGGAACGTGCACAATCAAGGCCAGCGGCCACGCCGAGTACGCGAAATGGAAAGCGCCCTATATTCAGTGGCGGCCAAGTTCAAGGGCGAGATCGAATTTGACGTGTCCGCATTAAAGCAGGAGCAACTGCAGATGCTTTCTTGCATGATATGTAAAAGACACTGTATAGACGTTCTTCCTACCAGCTACGGAAAATCTTTATGTTGCCGAGTGTACGGACGAGACGCAGAAAAATCCAACCCCCATGCAGGCGGCTGACGAAGTTCTTGCTGTCGACTCCAGTCCATGAGCGATCACCGAAGATTACTATTTGCTCCCCATTGCTCTCTTCAATGACAGACCAGGTGAAAAGATCAAGGGATATTTCTTGCACTGCTGGATATATAGGTACGGTTATTTTGTTTCATAAAATCAGTTCATAACTGCATCGCAACAACAACGGAGATTAGCCGTCTCGCTATACTACGAGGCGTCTCATTGGGCGACTATTTGACCCGGAAACTATTTGATTCGGAGCTCATCTGACGGATTTGTTATAGGAACTGTCCCACATCTTAATTAGCGACATGTCAGATATAGGAACGGTTATTAAGTCTGAGTTTTAATCAGATTGATGAGCTAGAGGACTGAAACTTACCAAACTATACCCTTGGGTCAACCTCTATCAGACAATGTAAAAAAAAATCCAAGATGGCCACTGTGATGATGTCGCAATGATGTCATTTTCAAAACAAAGCTTTTTTTGGTCGATTTTTTCGGTCAAATTTTTCTAGTCTTTTATGCCCCCCCCCCCCATGCCTGGTAGGGTTAATAGATAACTTTACAGGATATAGTTAGACTGTCAGAGAAAAAGTTACTTGAATAAATGTTTGATGTTTGGTATCTAGGGTTAAAGCCAATGAACAGATTTTGGTTGGAAGACTAGCAATTACTCTGTCTCACTTTGAGAGGGTTTCCACCCCTGCTTTTGCCGCTGCACTGGGGACAACAAAGCCCGAGCCACTCTCAGCATATATAGTGGTAATAGCCAGGAATGCTGCTCCTGAAAACAAAACAGTCAAACCCAATGTGCTGACCTGTAATATCGCAGTTTTGATGATCCAGTAATCTCCAGTTGGCTTCAAAATTGTCAATCAACATTGTTTACTTTGAAATGCATGTCAAACTATAAACGGACATTAAATTTCACCTGTAACCATGGTAACAAGGGCCCCATTGACTGATTCTGGTTGACAACCTTCTTACTCCACAAATCCAGATTGTACAGATAAGACTGAAAACTGTTCACTGTTTCTCTCTTCCAAGAAGCTCATGAACGTTTTTGTTTGTGCCTATATGGATTCATGTGAAAAAGTCTACACTATATTTCTTGCAAACGATGACTGCCTACTGAATGTCAAATCAGATGTTTATATTATATTTACCATTCTAACTCTTAACTCTCAAGCTGTTTATGCAATGGAGTACAAAATTCCATCACAATGCCTCAATATAGCAGATATAATATACCTTGTCCAGCTTGTATTAAACGTTTCCCAACTTCCAGAGTGACGTTAGCTGTTCCGTTTAACACAATATCGATGACAGTCTTCCAGGCATTGGCTGACAGCCTCTCTGTGGGTGAGATAAAGTTTCCAGCAGCATTGTTGATAACAATATGAGGGAGGCCAGCTTCGCTGATACACCTCTCCACAGCAGTGGCAACTGCAGCAGGATCTCTCACATCAGCAGCAATGCCCAGTACCTGGAGAATACACATGTACATATGGGTAAATTTGACCAGATTATGTTATAACATATCTAAATTCAGTTGCTGAGCTATGTTTTAATACCCAATAGACTGATCACCCATCCAAATTGTGAGAAATTGAACGGTAACGATCTTACAATATTTTTGTTGTCGTCAGTTTCTAATCCCAGGGAATCAAATTAGCCTAATAAATACGGATGGGGAAATATGTTTTATTTTATTAAATTATTTGAGGATGTAAACAATCAAACAGTTTTGAAATAAATTTTGTGAAAAATCACAGAGTGCCACTCCATGATATTACAATGAATGCCACAGGGACATATTGTCATAGCTGGCTGCATTAAAACAGTAGAGGTAAGCATGTATGTAGTCTGATTCAAGAACATGTCCAGTTCTAATAAAATTTTGTCATGGATGACTGCACTGAAACAGTAACACACAGAGTAAGCATGTTTAAGCTTCATGTAGACGAAAATGTTCAGGAAAATATTAAGTTCTAGTAACATATCCAGAATGTGCTTACTTTCCTCCCAGTTTCTTTGGAAATTTCCTCTGCTGCCTTATCCAACACTTCCTGTTTCCTGATTGAAGAGAAATAGCAACCATAATCATCGACATGGAATGTTCATAATTCAATCACCAACACCCCCTCCCTGCCCCCCTCCAACGGTAACCCAACACCGCCTCTCATCTATTTTTATACCATTTTTGGATCCAACATGTCCAATATCCAACAAATCTGATCAACTGACTAGATGTATTTCCAGATAGAAAATTGCTCTTCATGTGGTTGAATTATTAGAACAATTAACATTTAGCTGGATTAATTAGCTTGGGATTCAATATGTATACAGGTACTCGCCTGCTGCTGATAACCACTTGTGCCCCCAGCTGGGAGAGGATAGTGGCCATTCCTCGGCCAAGCCCCGTCCCCCCACCAGTGATGAAGGCCGTCTTACCCTCAAATGTGCCTGGGGGTAGCATTGGGGTGCCTTTTGCGGGGAAGTATTTGGCCTGACTTAAATCATTTTCTCCAGCCACATTTCTGCTTGTAGAAAATGTGCTCGTGGGATACACCTACAATTAACAAATATTACATTATGGATGTTGGTGTCAGGACAGAAAAAAAAAAAAACATAGAAAAGGTGCATATATACATGTAGTAAGTATTCTCATGAAATCAGATTGTACAGTTCATACTGTTAGATAAAACCTCTGAATTGCATTGGGGTTAAAAGTGAGGCATGCAGCTTTTGTGCACATGGCTCTCGGTCAATTGGCATCGTCCATCACTAGAACCAAGCGTGGGCTCGGGCTGTAACAGTTATTAGATGTGCTCATTTCAATTTCGTACATGTCCTCATTTCAAATAGTTCAGCTAACTTGTTCCACATTATATAAGATATATACCATGTACGGTAATTCCCCTAATAATTCAATCACAGGAAGTTCACTTTTCAACTCTGTTATTCAAACACAGAGAAAAAGTAACATCCCCATTCTTCATTCAAATTGAAGAAAAGCAATATAATGACAAAAATGAAAAATTTGAAAATCAATTTTCCTATTTCTAAGCTAAAACTTACCTTCACATACCTTATTGCTATCGTGTTCCTACGCGATTGCCCCATTGTAAAACCTTACCACAGAACCAAAAGAAATAGTCCCTGTAATGCCCCAATGCCCATGCGCGAGTACCCAGAATCCTCTCTGTCTGACCACGTCACTTCCTTCTTTCCTATTCAATCGCAGTGTGAATAACCCATTAGCGGGGAGGCTGGGAGGGCCATCACAGTATGTGAAGGTAAGTTTTAGCTTAGAAATAGGAAAATTGATTTTCAAATTTTTCATATTTCCTACGCTGTAAAACTTACCTTCACATACCTTATTGCTAGAATATCATAGCAGGAGGAGGGAAATAGTGGTCAAACAGAAAAGTTCTCAAGCATAGGCCGCAAGACAAAACAGGAGTCAGCGAGATAATCGAGTGCCATAAAGACATATAACATGACGGTATGGCCATCGATATAAATAATCACCCAGCCCTAATATATACATATAAGCGGGCCTAGTGAATGGCTGACAAGCACTAGACCAAAACCTCGCGCCCCCCCCCTTTTTTTGAAAATTTGGGGAGAGCAGACACTTACCAGATTTTAAAAAAATGGTAAAATCACTAGGAGGTCTAGTGCGTAGACGGGTCCGCAACTGACTGGGCAGCCACCAGGGGTCCCAGTGAGAAGATGTCCCGTCGTTGGAGCGTCAGATCCCGGAGGTAGTGAGACACGAAGGTAACATTACTCCTCCAGTAGCAGGCCCTCATTATGTCGGACACGGATCTATTGGTCCATAGAGGCCAGGATGCCGCCATGGCCCTGACCTCATGGGCGGAGACCTTGGACAAGGAGATAACCTCAGGTGGTACGTCCGTGTACGCAAAACGAATAGTCTTGGCAAGCCAGGAAGATATAGTATTTTTAGATATCTCCTGCTTGGAAGAGGGCCCAAACGGGATGAAAAGACGCACCCGCCCAGCTCTCATATGCTCCACACGTGCCAGGTAACAGGAGAGAGCTCTGACGGGGCACAAGACTCTGTCATCGTCAACAGCCGCGGACAGGATGTTGGACAGAGCCGGGATGACGAACTCTCTCGGAAGATTGTCGTAGAGGGACTGGTTCTTCGCAACAAAATCCGGGAGAGTAGATAACGCCACCCAGGTCCACTTAGGGTTGTATCTCAAAGACCTGAAGTCCAAGGCATGGATTTCTGATACGCGGGCGGCAGAGGCAAAGGCAATCAGAAATACGGTCTTGTAAGATAGAAACTTCAACTCACAGGTGCCGATGGGTTCGAAGGGCGGCTCAGAGAGCCGTCTCAGAACCAGAGCCAAATCCCAATTAGGAAGCTGCGGCGTCGGAGTAGGCCTCTCCACCCGAAAGGAACGAAGAAGGGCAGAAAGGTTGACGTCGAGTGATGGGTTGACACCTGTGGTCAATTGAAGTACCCTGGAGATAGCGGACCGATAGCCGTCGACCGTGGCCGGAACAAGCTGCCTGTCATGGAACAGATGCAAAAGGAAGTCTGCTACCTGGTGAACAGTGGCAGAGGTTGGAACAATTCCACGTCCAAAACACCAGGTAGCGAAGGACTTCCACTTGTTCTGGTACACCGCAGTCGTTGATGCTCTGGTGGACCGGACCATCCTTTCGGACGCTTCGACAGAAAATCCAGCCTCAACGAGCTGATGCTGGAGCACTTGAACGCGGTCAGTTGAAATAGACCGGGATTCGAGTGATACAGGCTGGATCTCGGCTGACGAAGCAGGTTCCACCAAAGCGGCAGCCGACGAGGCACGTCTATGAGAAGATCCATCAGGTCTGGAAACCAAGGGCGAGTGGGCCACCACGGAGCCACAAGGTAGACCACGCACGGCTGTGCTTGGATCTTCCGGAGGACTTGTGACAAGATTGCTGGCGGCGGGTAGGCGTACGCAATCATGTCGGACCAGTCCAAAGACAGGGCGTCGACTGCCAGGGCTGCTGGATCCGGAACGGGAGACACATAGGCCGGCAGTAGATGGTTCCAACGGGTGGCGAACAGATCTACGTTCGGCGTCTCCCATATCCGAGACATCTGGGCTAGGATGTCTTCGTGGAGCTGCCATTCGGTCGCTATTATCTGATTCGGTCTGGACAGTGCGTCGGCTAAGACGTTCAGATGACCGGGAATGTGGCGAGCTCGCACAGAAATTCCGTTGTCCCAACATAGGCTGAAGAATTTCTGTGCTTGATCCAGCAGTTGGGGAGAGTGAGTCCCTCCCTGCTTGTTTATGTAGGCGAGGACTGTCGTGTTGTCCGTTGCTACTAACAAGCGTTGGTTCTTGAGGTCTGGAAGCAATCTCTGTATGGACAGGGTTACGGCCTGGAACTCCAATACATTGATATGTAGCTTCCTCTGGCTGTCGTTCCACAAGCCGGATATTGACCTCGAACCCAAATGTGCTCCCCATCCTTCCATCGATGCGTCCGTGAACAGTTGACGGGACGGCTGAAAGGGTAGGAAGGTGACACCTATCATCACGTTCTCCGGCTGCAGCCACCAGCGTAGGAGACGTTTGACATCCTCTGTCACAGGGACAGTAGGATTCAGGTGCCGTTTCGGCCAATGGTTGTTGAGGTGCATCATCAACGGCCGAAGCTGCAACCGACCTCGAGGTGTTACATCCTGAGTTGATGTTAACAGGCCGATAATTGCAGCGAACTGGAGAGCACGTCTGTGCGATGCTGACAGGAACGTCGGCACCGACGTCAGAATTTTCTTCCAGCGGTCTTCCGGAGGTTTCGCTAACGCTGAAAGGGTGTCGCAGGAAACTCCGAGAAAGACTGGAGACTGGGATGGTGTCAACTCCGATTTGCCCTCGTGAGGAAGATAGCCCAGAGCAACAAGGACCTCCCAAACGAAATTGGTGTCCTTGCGGAGTTCCTCCCTGCACTGATTCCGTAGTAGGGAATCGTCGAGGTAGAAGTGGTACTTGAGACCTCTCGTGTGCAGGAATGACGCCACCGGGTTGAAAATTCTGGTGAAGACCCAAGGGGATGTGGATAGTCCGAAAGGGAGCACGCGTAACTGGAACTTCCGGTTGCCAACCAGGAAGCGCAGATACTTGTGATCAGCCCTGTAGATCGGAACATGCAGATATGCATCTTGGAGGTCGAGAGACGTCATCCAATCCCCTTGTAACAGAGCCGAACGAATAGACCGGAACGACTCCATCCGGAAATGAGGAGGCGGGGCCAAGAAGTCCTTGTTCAACCGACGCAGGTTTATAACCATACGCATTTCGGTGGTGTTCTTCTTGGGCACCAGGAACACCGGAGAATAAAAGCCCGGGGACAGATCGTTTGGCGGAAGTTCTATAGCTGCACCCTTCACTACCAACTTGTCCACGGACCTCTGAATCTCCATCAGGTGCTCCCGACGCACTGGAATTCGAGACGCCCTGGGTGACGTAGTCAACGGGGGAGTTGTGGCGAACTCTAGCCGATACCCATGATGTAGGGTGTTCAACACCCACGAATCCGCCTGGATTGCCTCCCAATTCCTCCAAAACCTTACAAGTCTCCCGCCTACCGGAAGCGCCGGATCTGGTGGAATTGGGAACGGCGGCAACGTGCGGTCTCGCCATGCAGAAAGCACATCTGCATGGCCCGTGTCCTCATTTCTTGGAAGCTCTGGCGGACTTCCCTTTTCCGCCACCACGTTTAGAGTGGCCGCTCCCCCCTCCCTTCGAACCTCCGCCGGATTTCGAAGAGGAAGGTACATCCTTCTTGGCACCAGCCCCGGAAGAAGAACTTGAAGATGAAGCTTTCTTCGGGGCCGAGGAAGACGACGTCGCGGCCTCGGGGGCCGATCGCTTCCTCTGTTGCGAACCAAAGTAAGAATGTGTGGTCCTGGCAGCGGACATTTCATTCTGCAGCTCAGGTAGTACACCAGCAAACAGAAGTCCTGAGGCGGGGGACTGCTCCCTTAAGGTCGATCTCACACTGGCCGGGGTAAACGTAGGCAGGGCCGAAAACAGTGCAAGACGCCTTAAGTGTACAAACATAGCGGACATGAGGACTGAGGATGCCATCAAGTCCGCGTCTGCACGCGCAGCTGCCGTCAGGAAGTCCTTCATCAGGTTGACGTCATCCACCGGGACAGATACGTAACCGGAAGGTGACATTTGGGGTATGCGATTAAGAATCGTGCGAATGGCGTAAAGAAACCAATCGAGATGGGAAGTAATCGCTACCTCC
>JAVTVY010045333.1:0-22047 GCA_036873755.1 Hanleya hanleyi
GCCTACATGATGGTATCATATAAGCGTTAGATTCGACCTTTAGTAGCTAGCCTGAAATGTCCGTATTTAGGTCTCTCACAGATAGCGTCCGTTGACACCCCACCTTCACCACGTCAAGGTTTCTATTTGTAAGCCAAAGGCGAACCCTTGACCAACTTGCATAGCAAACCGCGTTCCGCCCACATTTCAGTTACGTGACCTAGAAAAACTGCGCTGATGGTAAAATACGTTTGGGTTTTACTTTCGCTGCTAAACTATTCGCTGGTACCGAATGTAAAATGTTTAATCCGAGCACGCATAACAATAAAATATTAATGGGTAGATCAGTGAAATTTTATAGAAGTCCGCGTGTTTCAATTCAATTCAAATCCTTCGTTGGGAAGGGGAGGTCGGATACAATGACAACGTGGACCGCCGTTGAAGTTTCAGTGTTTCCTACATTTGCCTGGTTTGCTGGACGTTTGATGGTAGATGATTGGGTTTATTTTCTCTTCAAATAGATTTTGTTTTAAACTATGTTTCTTATTTATTAATGATCATTGTTGTTGAAAAGGTTCATGTTCATCTGCCACTTGGTATCGCACAAGCTATGGTGTTTTCGAATCTGTCGCCATGGTCGCGGTACTAAAGTGATCTGATTGGTCAATATGTACAGGAGGCTGCTTTTGCTGATTGGCGGACATCTACCGCTGTGTTGTCGTTAATCGCGATACATAGACCAAGCCTACCAGGGGCTATATCTAGGATAGAGATACCCCTGGTTTTAGCGAGGATGTTGGCATCCTCGCAAGTGGTTTAGAGCCACCAAACTTGGTACATATATATATACTACACCTATAGGATGGTACCATGAAAGCGTCAAATTCGACAGCCAGTAGCTAGCCATCGTCCAAATTGCTTTCCCTGTATTCTGCCATTGCGAGTGGTTTTGGGCCATCAAGCTTGGTAAATATATACTACGAGGCAATGCCTATATGATGGTACCATATCAGCGTCACATTCGGCATTCAGTGGCTAGCCATTGTCCTTTTTTTCCTATGTTCTGAGTATATAAATACGACTGACCATATGGAACCATTCGATAGTGTAAAGTACAGTGGCTGTACGTAGTATATACATACTAGCTAAATACTAAGCATCAGATCCAACATGCCATTGTCCATGAATAATTCCTGTGTCTATTTTCATGAATATTGAGTTTTCTGTTAAAACATCGCATAGCGGTACAGTGCACTGCAGCATAACATAAGATATAGCCTACACAGAAAAGCTCTTGTTGGATATTTGGGCTACGTTACCACGCAATTTTTCCCATCAAGTAAGGCCTTAGCAAAAGCTGACCTGGCTCAACTGCTAACAGCTTTAAACCACATAGGGGCCCCCAAAACAATGGCCATTTCATAAAGAATAATATAGTTCTCTGTATGTTGTGTGAAATATATTTCTGTTGATTGCCAAAATGATTGGATGTCACAATATACAAATTCGAGCCTTTCTATTTCAGTTTGTCAGAGAGAACATAACGAACATCATGTTATTTTCATTTATTAATAAACTATTACCGGGGAGAAATCTGTGCAGATTTTAAATTGCAAATTCCATAGAGCGGTGGCTTGCTGGGTACAAGAGTTGGCCATCATGTAGTTACATTTCCACCTAATGTCTACTCTGGACAAACTTCTCTCTCACTATTGTTCAGAGATTGGGACCAGCCCGGTGGAAACCATCCAGAAGACCGCAACAACCTTTGGAACATTTCATTAAGGAACGCAGCACAGGGAGAGGGCGGTTCTCTTTCATAATTGTTTAGTCTTCCATTCATTCAGGATGTTCCTAAGTATTCTTAAATAATCCAAAAATGTGCCTTTTAAACTTAATTTCATTTTACTTCGTTGTTCATTTAAAAGATTTTCCTTTGCTGGACCACTGTTGGATAAAAAGGATTGACTTCATAAAATGTGAATTTAACCAGATAGATTTACATTAAAGAAATTAGGTTTATACTTGGTGTAAGAACGCACAAGACAAAGCCTACAATAGCCTGTCTGAGCTCAACAATGCGTCTAGACGTGACCCTTTTCAGCTGCACAAAAGCCTCAACAAAAGCCTCAACAATGCGTTCTTACACCAAGTATCGACCAGAAATTATCATCAGTAAATTTAATTTTTCTATCAAAGATTTGCCATGCAGAAAGTACTCCAGATTTTTCAGATTTTCTATCTCCTTTCTTAAATTTCCAAGCCAGTTAAAACGTTGTATCCAGAGTGGTATGGTACCATAGTGTTGACTACATCTTCACCGTGACGGTACCAAAGCTGTACCAGAGCAGACACACAACCATCGATGGTCCATATGCTACCGTTAATGGTGAAGATGTTACTGCTATGGCACCATATCGCTCCAGTCACAATGTTTTCACTGGCAGGGAACTTAATATGTTTTATTATACCGAATGTCATATTTGTATAAAGCGAGACTTTATAATCATGTGAATGAGAATGATACGGTGAAAATAAGCATATCGTGTTCAACAGTGCGCGGACCGTTGTTGATTTCAAAAGAATTTTTGATATCAAAAATGAACCGTTTATTTTTGATATCAAAACAAGATTTTTTGATATCCAAAATAGTATTTTTGATATCAAAAATAAACCGTTTATTTTTTATATCAAAAATATAGGACCACTTACACCAAACAGGGCCGTAGCCAGGATTTACTGAGGGGTGGTTCGCCTTCACTCCAAAAGGGCACATCATGGGGTTCGCTGTATGGGAAAAGGGGTAAATAGGGGGTTCGCTTCAGTGTTTGAAAAGGGCATTTATATGAAAAAAGTATATAATATTTCCAAAGGGGGTTCGCCCGAACCCAGAAACTCCCCCTTGGCTACGGGCCTGCCAAAATGGAAATAATGCGCTCTCCCTTACCAAGATTTATCTCCCATCTTTGGCTTCATCTCAAAAAGTGCTACCATACAAAATAACTCATAAAAATCATAATGCAAATTACACAAATTCTGTCGTTGGTTGTTCATATATTCAAGAGCTATCATTCAATCGAAATTTTCCCCTTGTTTATCGATTGATACAATTTCACTCCTTAGTCCCCGACACCCGTCTTTTGGCGCCAAAAAAAATGGAGAATGGCTGATTCGGGTAACCCAACTCAGGCTAACGCTGTTGTTAGAAATGTTGTACAAAATACATTGTCAGCTGTACAGGCGAGAGAATCAACAATTATCCCATTAAATACCAAAACGGCACACATTTATTTTTGATATCAAAAGTTCTTTTTTTGATATCAAAAATAGAGGAATAGACTAGGAAGAGGTATTCAAGATGGCGGCGGTATAGGGGTGGCTGACGGGAGCTCAGTGAAAATACACCAAGTAACAATCGCTCGTGGTGTTTCTATTGCTGTATTGGCATCTATACATTGAGAAAGAGGTTTGTGACTTTGTCAAATGAACTTATGGTGATATTTTCACTAAACAATACGTGTAAATTCCCGATGTTGCGGTAAAAGACTCAACCCCGTACCCGCGCCATGTTGGAACATACGCCCTTCTTGTTGAAAACATCGTAATATGTCTGAACGCTCTAAAAACTCTGGGTACAAGAGAAGAATAACGTCGTCTAGTTCATCAGACAATAGTTTATTAGACCAAATGTCCAAAGGTGAAAGAAACCGAGCGAGGAGAGAAAGGAAAAAGCAGAATACGGGGAAAAATAATGATAGCAGTTTAGAAGAAACAATGGAAGGGGCAAGTGTTGATAATTCAAGCGAGGGTGTAGAGGTGACGGACATGCTGAAAGACATACACTCTCAGTTGGCCTCTCTGAGAAAATCTATGGTCACAAAAGACGAATTCAAAGATTCCATAACAAAACTAGAACTGGAAAAAATTCTAGTTAAAGTTACAGAGGAAATTACCGGGAAATTTACTAAACGTGTAGAGATTCTGGAAGGGGAGGTACATGATCTAGCCAACGGAAATAAACGCCTGAGAGAAGAACTGAGTAAAGCTCGTTCACAACTGGAGAAATCGGGTGAACATGCCGACCGGGCGGTCGAGATTGCACGAGACAATCAATCCAAAAACAACGAACTGGAACAATACACAAGACTTGCCAGTGTACGGATCTGGGGCCTAGATGGTGACAAGCCGGGCGAAACTTGGAACGACTGTGCCGTCAAAGCAACTAAATTACTGTCAGAGAAACTACATATGAATGTGTCAACGTCAGATATAGATGTCGCGCACAGAGTTGGGAAAATACCAGCAGATCGACCTAGACCGATTATAGTTAAATTTCTAAGTTGTCGTCACAAGATCGAGACCTTTGCTAAGCGGAGGCAATTGAAAGGTTCCGGGATTGTCATCCGAGAAGATCTAACTCGTGCTAACCAGGCCCTATTAATGAGAGCAGTTAACAGATCAACAGCAGAGGATCACATCGATGCTGCCTGGAGCCATAACGGACGAATTTACGTCAAATTAAGTGACGCAAATAGACCCCAGCTGATCACCTGCGACAGAGACCTGGACCAGCTAGACAGATCGTCGAATGTCGATATCCGACATATGGCCAGTTCAACACCCAGGTACAGTGAGCGGAACCACTCCACAAGTTGGAGAATTAATCCCGAGGATTACTGAGCCTTTCATTAACTGCACATTGAAACTGTATGTAAGTAAGAAGAATCTCTTATTAAATTGACTATTGCAGAATATACATGAGCCGTGACTCCTTAAAACAACTCTTTCCCCAGACTGATCTGCTGATATCAATCAGCATGTTTATACTGCTTAGGTTTGCGTTTTACCGTAATCAGTTTGAATTAAATTGATAACATCCACGTATTATACCGGTACTGTATGTATGTCCACGATCAGACATGACACTAAACCTGTAAAATTGATTGCCAGACAAACTGTCAAACATAAAAAATGTTAGAAATATATATGTCGACGTGATGGGTTGGTCCTCTGTGGTTCCTGGCATTTTATTTTTTATTTTTGTTGATGTATTTACTTTTATTTTATTGTTTGTTTGTTTTTTCACTTGTGATGTTTTGTGGAAATCGCTGTAAACAATGTAATGTCATGCTACGTATCGACCCGGTGCGCGGTACAATGCATTATTTTGAGAGTACATCCAATATCCACTACATACGTAACTCACAACCTGCCGAAATCGACATATTACTAAACACAAACGCAATTTCGTAGTTTAGAAGTCGTTAGTTTAGAGGTGACAATGTAGCATTGTTCAACAGTGAAACGAACATCATATGTCATTATGTGGCAGGCGATAGGCCCAAAATCTAAACTCCCGTAACAAAGAATTGATACCTCCATATATTGCTGTAATACATATATTTCAATATTAGTATCGACATCATAAAGCGATGTATTGTATTGTATTTGTACATTATTCATAGTTTATACGACCAATACCTACTGTTTCTCGATGAAAATCCTCTAGATGAGAATAAGAGCTCTTTTTATACAACGCAGATATTTTGGCACGAATTGACGTCGTAAAACATGAACATTTTGTCACCTTTTGCGCTACAAACTTGTACTGCTCTAATCGGTCTGAACGATACCGGAATAGGTATACTCTCTATCATGTGACCAAAAATTTCTTACAGCGAGCTATTCATATAAATGCTGGCAAAGGTAATCTTCAAATAAGACCAAAAATGTCAGCTGTGAATGGCGCAGTGTGCCTACCTATTGTTAGACGGCAGGACATGTGATTTTAAATGATCGCCCGAAACAGCTTGGAAACGTAACACTCAAGACATCAATAAAATGTATGGTATGGGATATTTACATGCACTGATACGCCAAATTCGAACCAGTTATGATTGATATTTAAATAAGTGCTCAACAGCAAGTGCTCTAATATTTCTCCTGTTCACATATATGCAGTCTTTTTCTTCTATTTATCATTCGTGGGCATTTATTTTCGTGACCCCTATGTAAACAATAGAAGTAATTACGTCACAGACAAGGCGTATAAAACTAGAGTATACTCAGCTGGATGGGCCGACTGCGATAAGAGATACATCATGCTGTCCAAAGTATCGGGCACACGAACACGGTGTATACAACTGACCTGAATCAATAGTTCTATACAGGTATATAGGTCTATATTCACGTCATCTATACACTATATATATATATATGAACATCTACATATATGTATAAAACTTTGAATTTACGCGGGTCTATTCGCGAGTGAACGTTTGTATATATGGTTGAGGATATTTACACATGTATGTGATTATATAGGTATACATTAAAGATAGTACATACACTGTGTATCTACATATATGTATAAAACTTACGTGGGTTCAGTCGTGTGTGTATATATGTACATATGACTGAAGATATTTATATGGATTAACATATGTGCGCGTGTATAGCTTGCACGTGAAAATCTGGTCTGCATAGAAATGCCTAGTCTGTTACACTTCTATAAAAAATATCTGTATAGTTGTGCTTGAGAACTAACCTATTGGACTGAAGCTGAACATCTGTTTACTTCTACAACGATATGGTCAAAGCTACATGGTAAACTATAGTATTTGTCTTCTGTTGACTTCCAGTCAATGCACAAATGGGCATATATCGACTAATATTCTTGGAAATTATGCGGGACGGGTTACAATCTACACCCTTTTCAGAAAATCCCATTATTGCTTTTCACCCAAATGATGTTCACTTGCACCCTAAATCACATAAACTAAACAGTACATGTTTATACGTACTACCTTCTCTAGAAAATGTTCACCCAATCCAGACTGGAACACCAAAAGTTATGCCACTTACAATTGTCTTAATGCCTGATCTTGTAAGATGTCGGATACTGTTGATATAGTGTCAATGAACTGTCAAGGGTTGGCTGATGTGAAAAAAAGGACAGATGTCTTTCACTATTTTCGCAAAAAGAAGTTTTCTATTATATGTCTTCAGGACACGCATACAGATCCAAAATTCGATAAGTCAGTTAAAAGGGAATGGGGACAGGATGCATTTGTAAGCCCTTTCAGATCTAATTCGCGGGGGGTAGCAATTCTATTAAACAACAACTTTGATTACAAGATCAATCAAGTAGTACAAGTCCCGCTGGGAAACTATCTAATTCTGGACTTAGAGATTCACGAAAGCCCTGTAACTATCGCCAATATATATGGTCCGAATACTGATAAACCGTCGTTTTATAATTCTGTGGAAAAGAAAATTGAGAACATTGGCAACCCATCGGTAATTATTTGCGGTGACTGGAACATGGTACTTGATCCTGATGTGGACTCTGAAACCTATAAACACGTTAACAATCCAAACGCGAGAAAAACCGTACTAAAGATGGTGGAAAGGCAGGATTATATTGATGCCTGGAGAATAATGCATCGCACGGAGAAGAAATACACGTGGCGTAGAAAAAAACCTAGACAACAAGCCAGACTGGACTTTTTTTTAACTAGTGTGGATATTTTCAATATAATAAATGAATCTAATATCTTACCAGGTTACAGAACAGACCACTCATCTATAATAATCAAATGCAAATTCAGCAATACTGAACGCGGTAAGGGATATTGGAAATTTAACTGCTCCCTGTTAAAGGATAAAAGCTACATCGATCTAGTTAAACAAGTAATCGACGAAACAATCGAAGAATATTGCGCAACTCCAAACAATCTAGAAAACATTACTAATGTACTAGCAAAAGATTTACAATTAAAAATAGATGACCAGTTATTCCTTGACACTCTACTGATGAAAATCCGAGGCGAAAGCATAAAATATAGTTCTAGAAAGAAGAAGGAAAACACGAAAAAAGAAGCAGAACTCGAGAAAAATATTGAAGATTTAGAAGAAGAACTACACAGTAACTTTATCAACATAGGGGTAGATAGAATAACACTGTTAGAGGAAACAAAGAGGCAGTTAAAAGAACTACAGGACGCAAAGATAAAAGGAATCATAATGCGAACAAAATGTAGGTGGGTTGAAGAGGGGGAAAAACCAACAAAATATTTCTTACAACTAGAAAAAAGGCAATATACTAACAAAATGATGACAAAATTGACAACAAACACGGGAGCGGATTTATATAATACGATAGACATACTCGAAGAACAAAAACGCTTCTATTATAATTTATATTCCGAAAAAGAAACAGAAGATGCAAATTCAGATGGGTTTCTAGACGATTTAAAATTACCTAAATTAACAGACTACGAAGCGAAAACCTTGGAAGGAGAGATAACATACGAAGAAATCACATCCGCGCTCAAAAATGAGTCCAGGATTGGATGGTTTCCCAGCGGAATTCTTTAAAAAAATTTGGAGGCAGTTAGGGTACTTCGTTCTGAGATCTGTGAATACAAGCTTCCAGAAAGGTGAATTTTCTCTAGCGCAGCGGCAGGGAATTATCACTTGCCTTCCAAAGCCGAATAAGCCAAGAAATCTACTCAAAAACTGGCGACCAATCACATTGCTTACTGTTATATACAAACTAGCATCCACGTGCATAGCCAACCGATTGAAAAGTGTTTTAGATAAAATTATTCAAGAAGACCAAAAGGGATTCATTGCGGGCCGATATATAGGGGAGAATATCAGATTAATATATGACCTAATGTTCGAAACCAAAGAAAGGGAAATTCCGGGACTATTGCTTTTAATTGATTTTGAAAAAGCTTTTGATTCGATTTCATGGAGTTTCATGCATAAGGTTATCAAAATATTCAGCTTTGGGGAAAATATACAAAAATGGATAAAACTTTTTATAAGAATATACGGACATGTATAATACAAAACGGCCACCTTTCACAATCATTTAATGTTGGGCGGGGATGCAGACAAGGGGATCCTATATCGCCGTATTTATTCTTACTATGTGCTGAAGTCCTAGGTCAAATGATAAGAAATAATAACAGTATAAAAGGGATACGTTTAGGAGAGGTAGAGTACAAAATCGGTCAGTATGCAGACGACACTCAGCTGACGCTTGACGGATCAGAGACCTCCCTGCGTGAGGCGCTGAAATGTCTACAACAATTTTACCAATACTCGGGACTAAAAATAAATATTGAAAAAACCAAGGCAATTTGGATAGGAGCACTAACTGGGTCCAATATCAGGCTGTGTCAAGATATTAGTCTGGATTGGGTGAATGACTTTACTGCACTGGGAATACATTTTTCTTCTGTTAACTTTTCAGATATATGGAAATTAAATTATTTGTCGAAAATATCGGACCTAAAGAAGGAACTTAGCAAATGGAGACTGCGAAACTTAACTCTCTTGGGAAAAATAACAGTCATTAAGTCACTGGCAATGTCAAAACTGATACATCTCTTCCTTTCCTTGCCAAATCCGTCGGAGGAGTGCATGACAAAAATAAATACAATACTTTATAAATTCCTCTGGAACAATGGGCCGGATAGAATCAAACGGCATATTATTTCGCAGGATTACAAGGTCGGAGGTCTGAGAATGGTAGATCTTACGAACTTCGTCCAATCGTTAAAAATTTCGTGGGTTAGACGCATAGCATTCCAAGGTAAAAAATAGCAATATATAAACTGCTGCACATTGTGACCAAACATGTTCAATTTTGGGGGGCAATATCTTACGGAACTTATTAAAAATACGACAAATCCTTTCTGGAACGATGTCCTGCGAGCATGGCAGAATCTTTATAAAATGATACCTATAACAAAACAGGACGAGATAATTAATGAGCCTCTATTTTACAATTCTAATTTTCTTAATAAAAACTTATTCGTCAAAAACTGGTACGACAATAACTTGCGCTATGTGAGAGATATCATTAACGATAATGGCGTATTAAAGACATTTGAGGAGATAAAAAATACTTATCATATCAGGGGAACATTCCTCGACTACAATAGATTAATGAAGAGTGTGCCGAAAAAATGGCTGGAAACAATACATACCGAAAATATTAAAGAATTGAAATACTCGCCAAACTTTACTGCCCATCTAAGGATACTGGCACAGGAAGGGAAGGGATGTAGACGTTTTTATGACGTACTAAACAAAAGAAAATATATGAAATGTACGGCTCAAGAAAAGTGGGAAGTATTTTTACAAGCAGGTGACAAGGATTGGATCAATGCTTTTGAAGCAAACTCGCATTGCTACAGCTATGCCAAACTGACTGACTTCCAGTATCGCTTTCTTTACAGAATAATAGCAACAAACTCATTTCTTCATAAAATAGGTATTTCGGATAGTGATTTATGTGAATATTGTAAGATGGAACGAGAGACAATGGAACATCTGTTTTTCCAGTGCAGTATCGTCAAACCTCTGTGGTCTGATCTCCAAAAGTGGCTTCACGAGGAACTTGGAATAGATGAAGAAATAACGAAGGATACAATCTTATTCGGATGGAACAAACAAAAATGTGCTATAAATACTCTAATGATTCTAACAAAAATAAAAAAACATAAATCTCTTGGAAAAGAGCCGCATATCAAAGCTCTTCAAAACATATTTCGTGAACAATATAGAATAGAAAACTATACATGCAATGTTGAAAACTCATACCGGATATGTAAGTCCAAATGGAAGAAATTTGAAGCACTTTTCGAGGCAGACCCATAGAGAGGGCATTTTCTCTTTAAGACTGCTTTGTTTAATGTTCAGGAAGGCATTAGTGAAAATATGCACTTATAAAACGCTAGTGATTATTCGGGTGAACCACTTTACATACTATCAAATAGTAAGTGACTTTTTGATAACCACAAACTGCATCAATAATTAACATTTTTATCGATTTTTTTTATCCTTTACTTGTTTTTTCTCTTTGTTTCTCTCTAGAAAATCAACATCTGCTCTAGCTTTTCTCGCCAGTTCCACGAATCAAATATGTATTAGATATGTAGCTATATAGCTTGGTGTGATGTTATCTTCTGTTCATAGGATATGTTTAATTACTATTTAAGTTGTATTATTGCATATTAATCTACTGAATACTAATGAACCACGCGCCCTGGAAACCCCTTGCCGCGTGGGTGATGGAAGGGTGGCATGTAAAACCGTGGCCGAAAAGCGTAAATAAATGCCCAGTGGTAACATCCAGGGCTTAAAAATAAATAAATAAAAAAAAAAAAAAAAAAAAAAAAGAATAGAGGAATAAATACCAAAACGGCTTGCCATATGGCAGCAGAAACCGTTTTGAAAAGGTATTTATTCATTTATTTTTGATATAAAAAACAAAATTTGATATCAAAAATAAAGGAATAAATACCAAAACGGCTTGCCATAAATTTCTATCACCAACGGGCCGTCGTATACACATCACGTCGACATATACACATAAATTTTCGTTTCGGGGAGAATGGGGGCGCGCGCGCTATGGGAGGCAACTCTAGCTTGGTCCGACATATGTCACCGTGGAATAAATGAGAATTTAGGTGTACATTTTCAACAGCTTACTGAAATCCCATATCTCTGAATTTCTCTGATTCATTCGAAAAAATATACATGTGATTATTTTTATATAGACTGTTATTTAGGGGGCTTATTATCACTTTTTCCTACGGGTGGAAGGTGAAGAAATCCCGCAATCTGGAGAATTCTTTGAATTTATCCATGGTCATGCGCAGTGCACAAAGAATTCCGATAAAGCTAATACGAGCTGTATAATCGAGGCATTTATCATCACCGTCTGTGACTTATGGACTATATTTATCGCATTTGTGTGTTGCGATTCACAAACAGGACACGCTACGCAAATGCTCGTTGCGGGTCGCGAATCCCTAGGTAAATCTATTTGCAGACGGCGGCGAGAACGTGACCCGAACGTTCGTTGCACTTTATGTTTGAAAATTTCCTTCGAATGCGACTCACGGCGGACATTCGCGTCGCACGTCGCAGTATGTAAGTCACCTCTCATGTCTCCTGACTATTATTCTCAGAACAGGACATCCATTTTGTCACAAATTTGAAAACACTCCGCGTGATAGTTCTCACTATCAAGCGTACACAGCATGTAGGTCTTCTAAGCATTCTATCGTGGGTGATAGCAGGAACATAATACATCAGTGGTAAATAAAGCGGAAATTTTGTCGTATTGAAGGTGAGGCTAATTACGTCTCGTGGCGTGACATCACGTGACATTGCGACATCGCAACGGATGACGTCAGGTGAAGTCACTTGCGGGTCTGCGGTCACTTCCGGGCAAAAGGTCTTTTCGGCACTAAGTGAAGAGTAAGAGTAATTAATTAATAAATTAATGAATAAATAATTAAATAAATAAATAAATAAATAAATAAAAAAGCGAAACACTATACACTTTATACACTTTACAACGAAAGGGTCCTACTAGGACTCGAACTCGGGTCGCTTTATCTAGACGCAGACACGTTATCCATTACGCCGCGAGCTATAAGCTACAAACCAAGGTTGAAAATGACATATATTAATCTACGGCCCATACTGGCGCACTCGCCAATGTTGAACCTAATGGGAAACCTATTTCTATACATTTGCGGTATGGTTGTTTGGATTTATTTTCTTAGTCTCGTCAAGACAAACATGACAGGAAGTGTCCCGGAGCGAAACGGTGAAATTTTTGGAAAAAGTCACCGTGGTCCATACTGGCTATGGGGGTATAGGACCATCCTGGGAAACCTACTACTACACATTTGCGGTATGGTTGTTTGGATTTATTTTCTTAGTCTCATCAAGACAAACATGATAGGAAGTGTCCCAGAGCGAATCGCTGAAATTTTTAGAAGAAGTTCGAGGTCTGTATATAGTCCCATATAGACCCATATACGGGTTATGGAGGTATAGGACCATCCTGGGAAACCTACTTCTATACATTTGCGGTATGGTTGTTTGGATTTATTTTCTTAGTCTCGTCAAGACAAACATGATAGGAAGTGTCCCGGAGCGAAACGGTGAAACTTTTGGAAAAAGTCACCGAGGTCTGTATATAGGCTCATATAGCTCCATACTGGCTATGGAAACCTACTTCTAGACATTTGCGGTATGGTTGTTTGGATTTGTTTTTCACGTCTCGTCATTTAGAACACGATGGGAAGGGTCCCGGAGCGGAACTGTGAATTTTTTTGAAAAAGTCACCGAGGCCTGGGTAAGCCCATAGGCATATAGTGCATGGCTATGGGGCTATATACCCATACGGGGTGGACGTTTTGGGGTCTAGGTGAGCCCCTAATGAACCGATGATGTCGTATGAGGTCTTATTTTGAAGCTCTCGTGGAGGAGCATCCCACTGGGCTAATGGTGCGTCCGTGTTCAATGGTCTGCGTATGCGCAGTCTGGCCGTAGTATAGAAAACAGGCATCTTGGGTGCTATGGGGGTGCATGTTTGGGATAGAGATGGACCGCTATGGGTTCGAATGGGTCTTGGAAGGTGTCAAAATGACGCTTGTGTGGGTTAGAGGCAGAATGGCGTGTTTCTGAATGCAAGTCGCGTCAATCTGCGCATGCGCAGTTGGTTGTAGTAAGTAAAGTGGTCATTTTGGGGCTGTAAAGGAAGATATTTCGGGTAGAGAGGGACCATCCTTGGTCCGAATGCGCCCTGGAAGGTGTCATGTTGTAGCTCTTAGGGTGAAGACCCCGATTTGAGGCATGCCAGAAGCATCTGTGACGTCATTGTTGACGTCATCCGTAGGAGTAGTAGGGAAAGTGGACATTTTGGGGGCTATGTGGGTGTATGTTTGGTGTAGAGAGGGACCATCCTTGGTCCGGCTGCGTCATGGGAGGTATCATTTTATAGCTCTCGGGATGGACATCTCCATTTTAGGAATTCCCATGTCATCTCTGACGTCATCTGTGACGTCATCAGTACGAGTAGAAGCGAAAGTGGACATTTTGGGGCAGTGAAGGAAGGGATTTGGTGTAGAGAGGGACCATCCTTGGTCCGAATGCGTCGTGTGAGGTGTCATCTTGTAGTTCTTAGGGTGTAGACCCCGATTTGAGGGACGTTTGCGTAATCTTTGACGTCATCATTACGAGTAATAGCGATAGCGGGCATTTTGAGGCAGTGAAGGGTGGATTAGTAGTATAAAAGCGCATGTCGAGCTCCATTGACCTTGCGGCGCAATGCGCAATGAGTGTATGCATGCGTGTGTGCGTATGCGTCTGTGCGTGTGTGTTTGTATGCGTCTGTGTGTGTGTGTGTTTGTGCTTTCGTGCGTTTGTACGCGCGTGTGTGTATGCGTCTGTATGTCTGCGGGCGTGCGTGCATGTGCGTGTTTTCCATGCGTGTGTGTGTGTGTGTGTGTGTGTGTGTGTGTGTATGCGTCTGTGTGCATACATCTGTGTGTATGTGTGCTTGCGTGTACGTTTGTGTGTGTGTCTGTATGCAGGCACATGTTCCTGTGGTGCAACCTGTACTCCATGCCCCGTAGGGCATAGGGTACGCCACCAAGCCCAGAATACATGTACTCTGCGCATGCCCATGTATTCTGTGCATATCCATGCTCATTCATGTTCTATGTGCCTGTACATGTAGTCTGTTCATGTACATATACTGTCAATATACATGTTCCTTCTCCTTCTACATGTATTCTGTGCATGTCATTCTACATGTACTCCGTTCACAACCGGAGAGAGTACAACAACAAGGATGAGACATGAGAGAACAACACCAACAAGAAGTTTTTTCATACAGTTTGTTTTCCCCAATGTTACACCATACCCACGCTGGGGGGAGGGGAGCCGCGAGGGTATGTTTACAATATAAGTAGCTTTTCGTCCAATCAGAGGCCGCCATTTGCATTTGTCATATTCGTTCCAGTCCGTTAGGTGTATTCTTGTCCAATCAGAAGTCGCCATTTCAGAAAGTCCCATCTTCGGCCATGTTCGCTCTGAACCGTTCGTTCTGATCGTCGTCAGGCAGGCCAGGATATCGTTGAGGCGTATTCTGAGTATTTATCGCTGCATGGGTGAATACATTCACCCCATGGGTAGATTCCGTAATTTGGTCACGAAGAACGTAACATTGGTCACCCTCTCTACGACCCACTGCAAGTTGGGGCGCTGTTCATAGGCCCATCCCAAGACATCCACAGTGTCCAGTTGGGCCAGCATCATCTCTAGCGACGCCCGGTTAATGACGGTAAATGGTTTATTAAATACCCGGATGTTACTGCTCGGGTTAAAGTATCGGACTTGGCCTGTCTCCTTATGCTGCAGTACATAACCAAACGCCAGATTTAATTTGAAGGACGTAGCTTGGTCATTGAAGATGGCTTCCACGTATTTGCGTAAACGAGCGAGGCCAGTCAGTCAGAAATTGTAGATATCTTGAATAGGGCGATGACGGTGGAAACAGTACCGTGTCATGGACGAATGGCTCCGATCGATGTCACTCACTGGATGGTTGTCCTGTAAGAGATCGCTGGGAACATTTATGGGCTCCACGAGAAAATGTTCGATGTTGTAGGTCTGGGAACCGTAATGCTAGGGACCGGCTGGATATCCAGGCTCTTCTGAACTGTGGGTATAGGCGGGCTCTCCGTCATCGCATCATCAGTGGCGTTCGTCTCCCCGGGCTTATCTTTACTGGGCCTGACCTTTCGCGGCTCCTCTACAGTAGAAGGTTGTCGCTCATGCCATGGTACCGGGGCATGCATCAAACGTTGGTGCCGTCTTAACTGACTGGGTCGTTTGAAGAGTTGACCACATTCATTACATTGTTCCGTCGCGCCCTCGTGGAGTGAGCATTCATGGCGCAGTAAAGCATCTTCCAGATTAAATGACCGTGCGCAAGTTATACAAGTATATCGTGCACCGTTGTGGATGGAGGCCTCGTGTCGTCACAAATCTTCTGGCAAGTTGTGCAAGAGAACATATCGGTTGTGGATCTGGAAATGATGAATGCCGTCAAAATTCTGGCTCTTATAGGCCAACATAGAAGTACCCGGATGTAGGCGCGGACGTCAGCGACAAGAGCCCAGATGTACAAGAACCCAGATGTACCCGGATGTAAAAGTCTCCGGATGTAAAAGTGCCCGGATGTTCAATTCACTTCGCCCACTGAAAAATTTCCTCTCTCTTCATGCAAAGATCACATCCGGCCAAGGATACACCTTCAAGGCAGGTCAGGCATCGCTGGCGATGGTAGCGGAGATCTCCGGGCTCTCCCCTGGTTGGGCTATAACCTACACTGAAGAAATCATCCATCATTTCCATAGTTATGGGCGGGTATCTTTTGGTAACTCGTTTGGGGAGTCGAGTGGGAACCGGCTCCTTTTCGTCAATCTTCAACGAATGCTCGTCTGCCTTGGAATTGGCTGGCTTTTCCATTTGATTGGGTCTGGTACAGGTTGTGAGAATGTATATCTAACATGCGTGTTTCCGTATTCATAGTTAGAGGCAAGGTAACCGTCCTATCGACCAGTCAGAAGCCATCATTTCAGAAAGTTCAATCTTCGTTCGGAATAACCTAAACGTCTTCGGGCAATCCATGATACTGCAGCTCGAAGCTCTTACTTCTCTCATTCAACACTGTGGCCAATCTCCATAGGCTCGTCAATGTGCGGCGGAGAATCGACCTCCATGGGTTCTTCTATTCTCAGATGCATTCCCATAGAAACTGAAATATCCGATCTCGAGAGTGGCGAGCGTGAACCGTGTATGACATTTCGGCGACGTCTCAATTGACCGGGATACTTAAAATCCGCACATGTATGCATGGGTACTTCGAGGCGTGCACGTATGTGACAGCGCAAACTGTCCCGTCGGTGAAAGCGCTTCGAGCAAGTTGTACAAAACAACATATCGGCTGTGGATCTGGAAATGATGAATGCCGTAAAAAATCCGGCTCTTATAGGCCAACATAGGAGTACCCAGATGCTCTACAGTCAGGGGTGTACAAGAACCCGGATGTACCCGGATGTAAAAGTCCCGGATGTAAAGTGCCCCGATGTTCACGAATGTTCCACCATGCCGGATTTCTATCAGGCCCAGGTTCAGAAGCTCTCATGTCCTGCATGTGAATAGTCAGTCATATTGTGTGTCTGTATGCATGTATGCGTCTGTGTGTATGCATCTGTGTGTGTGTTTACGTGTGTATGCGTATGTGTATGTGTCTGTGTGTGCGTGTGTGTGTGTGCTTGTGTTTGTGGACGTGTGCGTGTGCTTGCGTGTGTGTCACAGTGTGTGTGTGTATGCGAGTGTGCGTGCGTGTGTATGCATGTGTATACGCATGTGCGTGTGTGTATGCGTCTGTGTGTGTGCTTGCGAGTGTGTGTATGCGTGTGTGTATGCGTGCGTGTGTGTGTGTATATTGTGTACTTGAGTGCGTACGCGTGTGCGTGTATGCGTGTGTGTGAGCGTGTGCGTACATGTACGTGCATGTGTATGCCTGTATGTGTGTATGCGTCTGCGTGTATGCGTGTTTGTGTGTATGTATATATGTACTTGAGTGTGTACGCGTGTGCGTGTATGCGTCTGTGTGTATGTGTGTGCGTGTGCGTGCAAGTACGTGCATGTGTATGCCTGTATGTGTGTATGCGTCTGTGCGTATGCGTGCGTGTATGCAACCACCACCACCACCACCACCGGGTGTTGACGTCCGTCAGCACCACCACAACCACCACCACCACCACCACCGGGCGTTGACGCCCGTAAACGCCTCCACCCACACCACCACTCTACCACAACCACAACCACAACCAAAACCACCATGGTGGTGGTGGTGGGAACTCCCGTGTGGCAGAGCTCTTGGATCGGAGCTCTTGGAGCTCAAAGCCTGTGGAGCTAAGAGCTCAGAAGTGACATTTGCCTACGACCTCTGTGAGGTCACTTCCGTTTCCGTTCACGTGACCAGAACTGACCTTTGACCCCTGCGCGCAGAGGTGGCCGAAGAGTCACCGAGGTGACCAAAGATGTCACGGAGAGTTCGGTGAGGTCCGTGAAGATGTTACGGAGGTGGTCGAAGAGTCACGGAGATCACCGAAGATGTCACGGACCTGTGTGAGTGAGTGATTGAGTGTGCGAGTGTGTGAGTGAGTGAGTGAGTTGAGACTGTTTTGAGTTATATGTCAATACAGTATAAAGACAATGATATACTGGTCATTCCAGGTCTAGAGAATTTTGACAAAAACTAATATTTCACCTCACAAAGAGGAGATGCAAATCTTCAAACATGTCTACAAATTTTCAGAACCTTCTGATAAAAATAGTAGTAGTTAATTACACAGGAAACTTATCTGAACATGGGGATAGATTATGAAAATAGCAAAGTCCTATCGAGTTCAAAACGTCATAAATATGTCAAGAATTGTAATGTCGCCTTGTACGACATGCATATCTTCAGATCATAGGTAACACATAAGTAAAGTTTCATTAAAATAGAAGCAAAATCTAGGAGTAGTCCGGACAAAATAGTCTCTAGATGGGAATAGATCCTGAAAATGGCAAAGTCCTATAAAGTTCAAAACGTCATAAATATGTCAAAAATAAAAATTATGTAACGCATATGTAAAGTTTCATTATAAAAGAAGCAAAATCGTAGGAGGAGTAGTCTGGACAAAATTGTGTCTCCAGACAGACGGACAGACGAACAAGCTGATTCCAGTATACCACCACGCTAACTACGTTGCGGGGGTATAATGATGAATATATTTACAAGCTTTCAAAGACAATACTGTCTTCATCGTCCGGTAGTGACGGACTACCAGTCTTATATGAAGCCTGATCTGATGAGAGCAGTTCACACTGTGCATAGTCCTAGCGCCAATTTGTGAATACATATCAAGTTACTGAAGAAAACAAGTTACAGAGTGATCACGTACAGTAAACCAGTCATGTTTAGCTGCTTGGTATATGCTCACAAATAGGCGGTTCTGAGCATACTAGTCAAGCAACATGACTATACATGAATATATTTTCGTAGTCATGTCATGCGATCCAAGACGAATCACTGACAAAAATAAAATGAATCTTTATTATGTAATGAATAGAACGTCAGAAAACAGATCAGAAAGTCCCAGTTATACTAGGCGTGGGCTCAGATATGCTATCGGAGCCATTTCCCAGCCCCAATATCAAGACTGGCTTTCATTTTTTAAATGAGATAAAATATCATTTACATTGGATTTTTAGTTTTTGTAATAACGGGGGAGGAGGAACTTTGGTCTTTTTTGTGAAAGAGCCGAAATTGGGTCCCAAATCACCACTAGATAAAACCCTGCACCGAAAAAAATGACTGCATTTCAACGAGTCTAGAACCATTTTAGGGAGATTTTCACAAAAGAATATCACTCAATCGTTTCTCATTCTGCTGTTAAAAAAAGTCTTCTTTTTTGATCAAATTTTGAAAATTATGTCACTAAAGTGAAACTGAGTAGGGGAAAGGCCGTTCTTTCCATTATTTGCGAAGAAAACTCGCCCTGGAAATTACTAAAAGTGTTCTTCTGGGTACATTTTCTGAAATCTTCGTTTAATAAACCCAACATGGAACATAATATACATAGAAAATAAATATTTTTACCTCCGTCGATCACACGGAGGTCTAGGAATGCAACGTGAAATCTCCCGCCAAATAATTGTCATATGGGGAACCCACCACGATTCATGTGATTTCCAATAGGGTTTACCATGGTTCCCGACGAAATTTTGAGGCATTCTTTTTGGAGAAAAACGAAATAATGGGGAACCCTCACTGCAATGCATTTCAATGAGCCTTGCTTCTGTAGTCGAATTCCAATTCCATCATGCTTCACGAGTTACACGTAATGTTGGCCGCTTCCATCGGGAGACATGGCGGCTCTCTAGCTTGTAGAGATGGAGATGCGATTTTCCAACGTTTTTCTGGTAAGTTTATTGCTGCCATTTCATGTCGTTACAACACAATAATTCCTGGTGCACCACCCGTCATTTCTATATATCGTAAAGTATTCGTCGGCTAACGTATTCGTCGGCCGAAGCCAACCAAATAGTCCAAGTTGTTGTTGTTGTTGTTGCATATCAAATGCACGGGGGGTCATCATGTCATGCACGCAATGACTGGAAGACAACAGCACAATCTTATTCTGAATTGTTGCTGAAACAAAGGAAAGTCTACATTCCACATGTAGGCCTACATTATTGAGATTTTTGACTGATAGCAGACACTAACACTAGATGAAAGAAGGAGATCATGATATACATTTCAGGTTTTACCGATGCCAAATGACTTGAACAGAAGACAATTAGACAAAAAGAAAATGAATAAATATATCAATAAATAATAAATTACATAAACAATTTTCTTGTCTTTGCAAGGGGGACATCAGAAACACTGACAACACAGGACCATTCATTCAAATTTCGCCTTCCATACGGGAGACAGAAATATTCCTCAAACACAGTATACGCATTCTCTTTTGTGATCTAATTTTCGTTGTTAAAATATTGCTAGCCTCCATAGAGAAGTCAATGATATGAACAATCCTATTCTAGATTATGATATACTGTCATGCCACTAACATGTACTCCAACAATCTAACCAGTGGTCAAGATCCATCATCGTTCTCCAGAATTTGCATTATTGATTACTCCTAGATTGGATTAAGTTCTCATAGTACTCAGTTCACATTTCATACTTTTGCAAATTCTTGTAACATGGTCAGGTCCCAGTTCTATTATAGTACACATATGAAAGGTGCAAACTGGTATAATGGATTCATCTTGTTGTGTATGATGAATAAATGAAATATAATGAAGGCCATAAACATTTTCAATGAAGTGAGTTTTGATATTAAATATATATATAATTGATTCCAACCTGCAGGTCATGGATTCAGCACTTCTGCTATCAGATGCAACACAATGGATGTACTGGATGAAATGGAAAAAAACAAAAGACTATTGATTGGTTCAGCGGTGTCAGAAATGAGTGAAATGACAGAGGTTGTGAAAATCAGAGTCAGTGATTGGTCACAACCCCCTCCCCCCTCCTCCCCCATTGGATATCAGCTGATTCCTCAGGAAATAAATATTACGCATGTAATGACCCCACCGGCAGAGTGGTACATGTGTCAGTCGGTCAGACATTTCCAAGGATGCCCAGTTCTAATCTAAACCAACCATGCTGGATTCCATTCCTTCTCTCAGAATAATTGGATCTAACTTTTACAAAACCCGCAACTCCGAACAGCTCCTGAATCAAGAACACATAAATGAAGGGATCTAGTTTATCGCTGCTATGGCAAAAATATGTAGAATGGGATCGTGTGGATAATATCAAGTTCATGGAAGTTGGAGTCCTGCAGCATGCTCCATAAATATCATCAAAGGTCATAAAACTTTCTGCTCTGCACCAGTGTGGATCTATATTTGTTTGGATTTTTTTTTTACAAAATTATCTCCTTTGACCAGGTAAGGACTTGAGTGTCTAAAATGATTTAGCTTCTAGAAACAAAGACTTCATTTCCTGAGTAGAGGTAAAAACCGAACATATTTTGATTATATATATATATATTTTTTTCTTATCATTTAGAAAGTGATCGTATAACAGTATTTTCGTTATTTTGGAATAACACTATCTTAGAATAGCACAAATTCTAGTGCTGAATATTTGATCGAGTCCCGTGCGGGATTCGAACCAGTGACCCCGGAGTCAGGCACCTAATCGCCAGCACTGTATGTCGGCGATCTAAACCACTCGTTCGGTTATCCAAAAATAACAAATCTACTGTTATACGATCACTTTCTAAATGAAAAAATATATATCTATTCAGCTTTGGGAGCTGTCATTACGATCATCAGAGGGTTATTTTATGTTCGCTTTCAAGACTACCGGTATGCTATCTCCTTCTTTTTGTGAGAGGCCCGTTGGCCGAGTGGTTTAGATCACCGACATACAGTGCTGGCGATTAGGTATCTGACTGTGGAGTCGCTGGTTGGAATCCCGCACTGGACTCGACCAAATTTTCAGCACTAGAATTTGTACCATTCTAAGATAGTGTTATCCCAAAATAACGAAAATACTGTTATACGATCACTTTCTAAACGATAAAAAATATATCTATT
>JAVTVY010045334.1:0-21023 GCA_036873755.1 Hanleya hanleyi
ATCGTCGACTGACAGATCAAGTGATGCAATATTTACTCCTACCTGCAAATGGAATAAAACTTTGAAACTGATTAAAGTAATTTCAGTTGTATGTCCTCATTTGTCCTTAGGATGAGCACCCATTAATTGAATCAATCACCACCAAAGTTTGCTACGAATTCTGATCAGTCACTTTAATAAATTGTATCACCTCTTAAAGTGTAACTGTTGTACTTCTGTAAGTTTACATCATATTCAAGATAATCTTCCAAATTATTGAATTTATACCATGTTTCTTGTTTTACGACTTTAAATTTGACAAGTTTGTGTCCCAAATCTTCACCTGTTATCACTTAAATGCCAATATCCTCCATTTGGAGATCTCCTGCAAACAAAATTATCTCCCTTGATAGCTGCGTCGATCGTCCGCCAGGTGGCGTGCACTCCGCGCATGTCCATCATTCTTTTTCCTTTGCAGTCTTGGTGACAAGACCTGTTTTGAAAGAGCTCCTGTAAACAGTAACTTTTGGATTGTTATAGACGCACTCTAGGGTTATTTTTTCTCTCCCGTAGTTCATTATGAACCAACGTAGTCGCCCAGCTATAAAGATTTATGGAACGAATCATGTCGTCAGTTTTAATCAGTTAAAGACTTGCATTTTCTTTGTTTTCAAAGGTGTGTTTACAGTCACCTATGGCGACGCAGTCAACTCTGGAGAGCGGCCATTGACCTGGCAAGAGGTCCAGCTGAGAAGCAAGCTACTCAGGCCCTCTTCAACGACTTGGCTGTAAACGAAGTTCCTACCAGCAACTTATCGTTAAAAACGATACTGGTGCCAGTGGAATCTTCACAACAGTCCCGTGAAACAGTACAGATCACGGACACAGGATCACAGCTCCACGGCGAAGAACAGTACCCTGGAGCTACATTTTAAGACGGTGAACAAGTTACAGACCCAACACGGCCTAGTTCAAGTTCACCGGAGAAGATGAGTTACGGACTCTATACCGGAGCCGTTACAACCACGGATCTGGGCAGACCTCGGATTACAGTTCCCGTTCATCCAAGTCTCCGCAACTCAAGAAAGACAAGTCTGCCAGCCGGGACCTGGTGGAGAACCGGGACCCGGGACAGAGCCGTACCCTGGGCCTTCAAGGACCTCGACACCTCAGAGCGCCGGGACTCCGACTGCAGAGCACCTCGGACCCGACCATCGGAGAGAGAGGTTACTTCCAGAGGCGGTACTATGGCCCGGAGCCGTACAGCAGGACGGAGAACGACACGGACCTATGAAGTTCGGACTTATCCAGTACGCCGAGAGTCTACGTCTCAACGGGAGTCCACACCTACAGGCCACGGACTTTAGATCAGCATACGGGACCATGGCTCTGAGAGATCGGCCCAATGCAGAACTCCGAGACCCCGTCAAGCCAAGAGCCTACAGGGACTACCGGGATACCGAGAGAATAGGCACAAAGTGCAGACCAGTCAAGCCCAAGCCACGGCGATACGGTTTACTTCTACTGCACCGTCACAGACACGGATCAAAGCGAGTCCTCGGATATCAACTCCCGTTCATCCAAGTCCCCAAAGAACCGCCGTACCCCGGAGACACAGAGGGACACGGCGAAGAAGGTAGTCCGAGAATCAAGATCACGGACTCCACCACTACAGCGGGACCCCGGCTCAAGCACAGCTCACCAGGTTCCACAGCACGGAGTCACGGCCCTATACCGGACGCCGGGAATCGGACAAGCCAAAGGCCTACAGGGACCGGGATTCCAAGGAATCACGGCCCTATCCAGACATCACGGCCCTATCCAGGGCGCCGTACCACGGGACTGGAGACCTCACGGACCTATCCAGACCGCCGTGACTCCGATACCGGAGCACCGCGGGAGGAAACTACAGCCCGGAGCCGTACCACGGACCCGGAGCCGTATCACGGCCTATCCAGCGCGCCGAGAGTCTACATCTGAGAGGTCACGGACTCAAGCAGAACGGACTTATACAGATCACCGAGACTCCACATCCTAGAAGTCACGGACTTACGAGGAACGGACTCAGCCAGAACGCCGTGAGCCGGCCTCTACTCCAGCTTGGACCCGTACAACGGAGCCACACCCCGGTACTACGGCAAGCAGATCTCGTAAACGAAGTCGCACACCGTTACAACGCCGAGATTCCTATCCTGTACGTCATCATCGGGAGAGGGACCGTCCTAGACGTCGGACCCCCTTCACCTAGTCCAGCCTACCGGAGTCGGTACCATAGGGACCATACCCCGGAGCGACCTTACAACAGACGAGGGAAAAGCCGTTCACCGGTTTCTCGTCAACAAGCATTGATGGCGAGGAGCGGACGTCTACCCACCATCACCGTAGCCCGGAGCAGCGGGATAAAACGGAAGTCCAGAGATGAACAGGGATTCGTAGATCACCATTCTGGACCTGCCCCCAAGGAACAGACTTCTGCTCCAGGGGTACCTTCCAAGGCAAGCCTGGACAAGAAGCAGTCATCTCCAGGCTTCACAGCCCCTTACCAGGGTAGAGTTCCTTCATCGGAGACCCGTGAGATGACACGACCCATTCTTCTAGCAACGGTGGGAGGCCCGTTGACCGAGTGATTTAGATCCCCGACATACAGTGCTGGCTATGAGGATCACGCACGACGTTCCACTTCCTCGGCATCCTCATCTCATACAGATTCACCTCCTACGTCAGGCGGAGGTAGAAGAATAAGACATGCTACCCTTCAAAGTCAGGATAGCGGCGGTACACACGTTGACTCCAGAGATGCCCAGACCGGTGGTCGGCGATGACAAGCAGCCTGATGACCTCGCCGGGAACGGAGAAAACTTACTACGACACCTCTTTACGGTTTTAACAAACCTTCTGAGGAGGAAGCTGCGCCAACCTGCGCCAACCTGCGCACCATCTCCAGCATCAGTCAACCTATACGACGCACTGGATCGACAATTGGAGACTTCGTCATCTCTCCAGGAGCCCGGTCCTTACAAGGCTTACACTCTTCACGGAGACAATCCACCGTTCAGGGCCCGAAGTCTGAACCGGATCTTGACAGACTGTTGAACTTCACGAGGACACCAGCGGGGGTACTTCAACAGAGGCAAGCCTGTGCTGTGGAAGACATGACGCTGACACAACACAGAATTACATCATACTCTGATTGGTTCCTGACGGCTATTTTCCAAGGTGATTCAGGATCCAGACGTGAAGCATAAGCGGGATCATTGACCTTTTTCACGGGCCAAGATGGAATTCTTCGGCGCCTTATCGACTCTAACAGAGGAGATCGCCACGGAGGGTCTTTCCGGTCAGAACTCGGACAACCCAAGCTAGATGCTCAGAGTGGTGTTCACCCTTACAAGAAAGGACAGTTCCAAGGTAAAGAGGGAATCTTCCGACCGGGACAGCGGTCAACCTCGTCAGTCAGAATTGATGGTTCTCAAGCTTCACCTTCAAACCACTAGTCATCCTTTCATCCTTCCCAAGCTTCGAGTCTTCACTCACCTGATTGTAGAACGGTCGACCCTGATGATATAGAAGATCAGCGTCGAAGAAGTCAGTCCTTACGTGAGGTCTACTCCAAGTCCCGACACTTCATCTGACGATCATCCTCAGTCTTCTAAGAACCGGATCCTACTCCTCATCGGATAATCTAGGACTCCACCTACACCCGACATCATGATCAGGGGAATCTATTTCGGGAGAAACGGCTAGTCGGTTTTGACTTAACCCGTTTTTCTTTGGGGTGAGACATCCAGTCTACAGTGGGCAAGCCTAGTTTCACATTGAGGTCCCTTCCAAGGCCAAGTCAACACGGACCCGGACACTGGAATAGGACACGAGGATAAAGTCGTCTCTAATCCGGAATGCGAGTTAGGACTCCAGAACAGAACCTGGGACTCCAGCATTCATCGGGATGACAGTAGAGACCGGACCAGACGACGGAGTCGGACACTTACTGAGCATATTCGACTCTACAGGAGTTGGACTCCGACTCCCGATTGTCGTCATTTTTCGACGTTTTCCAGAGGCCTTTTTCGAGTTTCGCCTCGATGATCATGGCGGTCCAGGGATATTTCCAGGGACCCCACGGATTATGTAGTACGGCTACATTCAAGCGGCAAGCAGGTTTCCGGCATATGGAACCTGCACCGAGAACCAGACCATCAACACCATGACCCTGAGGTCCGTGGGATGGAACTACAGTCTACTACTCACCCGGGACCTAGCACAGTTTGGCTAGCTCCAGGTACTCCTCATTACAGTTTCTCAACTACAACTGATCCTGAGCGCAAGAACAAGCAATATAAGGATGCTCGTCCCGGAACATCTTCACCCCCCTTCCAGAGTGGCGATGCCTGAGTCAGTTTCAACCAAACACATAGAAGTTCACATTCACCGATGCGGAATTCATAGCTTAGAGGGGTCCATTAGTCCGGCAACAGATAGCCGACACATCACATGGATACCACGATAGACAAGCAACGCATCATCTTCCTTAGGGATATCTACGCTAGAAGGCGGTCCCCCTTGGAGGTTGCGGTTGTACAACACATCAGCATTGATTACGAACGTTCAGTACGGTCGTCAGTTACGTCAAGTTTGGGGGGAGCAAGATTCCAGTCACTGTCTTCTAGAAACATCGACACTGGTCCTAGCAGCATGGTATCAGCAATACCATGTCACAACACCATGTGTTTCACATCACTTCAGGGTTCCCGCCGACAGCTTCCTCCAGGTCCTACAGGGTACTACAACCGGAAGATCACTTTTCCACGGAGGCACCGGGACCCGCAACGGCCGAACCCCCACGTCTGCTACGGTCCAGATTTTCCTTGCAGACCAGGGTTTTTCTCCAGGACCAATTGTACAGACAATGACAGCAGCAAGCTACTATTTACTGTACAGTCGCATCAAGCCCGGAGAATGTACTATAGTAGAGGACCTGTGGCCAACACTGTTTCTGTTCCAGCAACAGCTGGGTTTTTCCTTCTGCATCTGTATTAGGGCAGAGAATCTCAGTCAAGCAGTACACAGGGGTATCACTCAGCATCATCCAGGGCTGTCAAGTTCACCCACGGAACCGACTACATTCCAGCATTTCGGCTTTCCATGGTCTTCACCTCACAGTCTCGCCGAACACATCAGTTACCACCCAAGGAAACCTGGATGTGGTACTAGGGCATTCTTGCGCCTGCCATTCAACCAGTTCTACCAACTACAGTCAAGATCCTGTCCTGCAAGACAGATCCATGACAGTCTTCACTGCGCAATCAGAGCATTGCGCAGTAGAACCTAGTTCCTTGACAGGGATGACAGACTGGTCAACCAGATCCTTTCATCCCATCCCGGATTTCGTCATTTAGAACGATTCCACACGTCGGGGACCATACATCCAAAGACTGTACCAGATTCCAGCGCTAACAGATTTCGTGTACCTGCTGGAGGAGAAGAGGTTTTTTATATCCAGTCAGAGGCCTGGAGCACTCTTTATAGAACCGACAAGGGGTTCTAGCTGTCTTCCTCTTCCATCACTTCTAACAGACCCATCAGCGGACATCACTTGTCCAGGATCACCGTCTGGGTTGAAGAAGACTGCCGACTGGTTTAACCAACTCGCCATCAACGCTCCTTCTCCTTTATGGAGACATCGTCTCACAAGATTAGAACCAGTGTGACGTCCGGGCCACTTTGGGGAAAACTTATCGTTGAACGATACTGTTGACACCTGCGCTTGGACGATCAATTCAACTCATGCTGATTGCTATCTTCAGACATGTCTGTACAGACAGATAGGATGACTACACTGGACATATAGCTACAGCCCAGGGTATAGTCTACCACTCCTATCAAAAAAGGGGGGGGCACCGATCAAGCAAGCAAGACCCCGACAATTCCACAAGCATAGAGGACAGACCATGCCGGAGACGAAGGGACTTCAAGACATCACGATGGCATCTGATTATCTAGCCAAGTATGCGAGCAAAGGGTAGGAACAGAGTCCACCTCTCGCCGCATTACTTGTAATACCTCGAACTCCCTACGCCTCTATACGACACGGGAATTATCAGGATATTACTGGGCATATTAGATTTACAAAATCAGAACAAGGCGTGCTCCGCTTAATCCAAAAGCAAGTCACAAGGCCGGCTACCCAACCTCCTCTGTTGGGAGTCTGGCATTTAAGTGATAACAGGTGAAGATTTGGGACACAAACATTAAACATTTATAAATAATGTTGGTGTTTGTTACCAAATCAAACCTGTTATCAACGTTGATTTGCCCAACCCATCCTCCCCTATTTGCTCGGCCTTGACTCAAAACAGGTCTTGCTCAACATGGGAAAAAGAGTGATGGACATGCGCGGAGTGCACGCCACCTGGCGGACGATCGACGCAGCTATCAAGGGAGATAATTTTGTTTGCAGGAGATCTCCAAATGGAGGATATTGGCATTTAAGTGATAACAGGTTTGATTTGGTAACAAACACCAACATTATTTATAAATGTTTAATTTTCAAAGTTATTAATGTTATTGTAGTGCACAGCGCCACAAGCATATCGGAACTTGCAATGTTATTATTATGGAACGATTATCCATCTCACAACGCAACATTGTTAATCTGTTCCATTCTCTGCACTACCTCGACATCAAGCAGACTGTGCATGAGGACACTCAATTTATGATGTCAAAAAGGGGCAGTGAAGATTTCTCCCACTGTAGAAAGTTGCCTTTGAACCCTCTTGAGCCATAAAAATCAAACATTTATAAACAATGTTTCTATTTGTTACCAAATCAAACCTGTTTCAATTCAATGCCTATTAATCTCCGTCAGGAAGATGATACAACGTAGAAAACGGAAGTTAAAACTAAAAGTTAGCTCCCCTAGCGGAGAGTTGTCCGCCCCTAGGAGAACTCTCCCATCCCATTCCAGCAGGATTACTATAAAGGCTCTGCATCAGCCATTACTCACCCTCTATTCTCATTATAATTACCGAGACCTGTAGTGTTTAAGGCCGGCATGAGGGGACGGAGGGAGGGCCAATCAAATTGAAACAGGTTTGATTTGGTAACAAATAGAAACATTGTTTATAAATGTTTGATATTTGTTTCCCAAATCTTAAACCTGTTTCAATTCAATGCCACAGTACCAACATATGGAGGCGGGAACCTCGGCCTTGTGGTAACTCCCATAGCAGACTAGTAATCGCTGGAACGACACAGACATGGGTATAAATCTGAGACATTATTACACATCAAGTTAACCCTGGCTACAGACACATAGGGTAATTGAAGGAATTGATACAGTTTTACTTATCTGAGTGTCTCAATCCATGTAACTGTGCTCGTGATGTGGTACACATTTCCACCAAGTTGCAGGAATCCCGGGGCACCGTAGGCAACAACAAGGTCCTCTTGGTAGACTCTGTATGTCTAGGGGGGTCGTCAGCCGCAGCCGTTGCATACAGGGAGATCCTTGGCCCAACCATAAGTAAGGGGAGGACATGCGCTGCCAATACTTGGAAGGTACCAAGTCCACACCACTCTCAGTCCGCAAGCTTCTTGAGGTCAACTTACCATTGGAGTGATGAAACGATGCGTTGGAATTGACCGTGCTTGCTCCCTGGGTCCTGCTACACATTCGTCAACTCTCTGTACTTGCATCACTAATGTTGACTCTAGGTCTGGAGCAGGTGTCTTTTGAGTTGAAAGCACAGAGGACCCAGCTGAGATCATCTAGAAGGAAGTCAGTTTCTGAAGAACAGAAGCAAATTTCAGTTAGGAGTACACCCTATCCCGGTGTTAGGCCTTCATTGGTGATTATAGAATCCACGGCCGGTCAAACTGACTTATTTCTACCTTCTGAGATGCCTATTATCATATAATATATGTAATAATAATAATATGACTGAGATGAGATGAGATGAGATGAGTTGATACAGCAAGATGGCTGTCTTGCTGCGATGGTGACAATTTGCCGCCCCCCCCCTCTTTTTCTGAAATTACTCACAATGTGCTGGGTAGCCACAGTGGCCCAAGCGTGGTCACACTATTGATTGCACTGTCATATCCCTCAGACAGATATTAGTGAACGTGGAGTTAATTGTTCAGGCATAAGACAGGATAATGTCATGGAGGGGTCAGTTCTTCCATACAGGCCATGACGCAGCGATGGCACGAATCACATTAGAAGAAGCAGAAGACAGTAGTGGGGGCGTCAATGGTATATCTACCTTCTGCCAATTGATAAGACTATTTTATGGTCTTCTTCAACTACGCGGCTTTTTTAAATGTCAAGCCTTGCTGACAGGCGAAGGGACAGAATAACCGTAGCCGAGAGCCGTGAACGGATCGGTACGAGTAAGATAGTGGCGGAAGGCTCGAACAGGGCATAGCAGAAGATCGTCCTCGAGTCATTTTGGCGATAAATTCAGGAATGGGCCGAAAAGAAATGCAGGACCGATCCGCTGTCCAGGACATAGAAGATCTTTCAAGAGCATGAAGTATAGACAGTCTGGACGCCAAAGCAAACGCCGCCACGACGGCCGTCTTATAAAACACAGTTTTTATAGACGCGGACTCTAAGGGTTCAAAAGGTGGTATAATCAGAGCACACAGAACCACACCGATATCCCATTTCGGTAACAGTTGGCGAGTACAACGCGACTGTAATGCGAAGGCGTGAATAAGAGCCGAGATATTATCGTTACGGCTAATGTCGGAACCCAAGGTAAGACGTAACACCCTATTCAATTCATGCCAGAGCAGATCGACAGCCTTCCATGGTGCTAATATGAAACTCCCTATCCTGGTGAAGGTGAAGGATGAAGTCAATTACGAGGGAAATAGTCGGGAACGATCACGTCCTCGGCACCAGGACAAATATAGGAACGTAGTGAGTAAGATCCTACATATAATAAACAACCTTAAGGTTGACGACAGAACCATAATGTCAAAGTCTAACCATTGGTGTAACGGTTAATATAGGAATAAAGTACTTGATGGAGAAAGTCGGAAAAACTGTGCCACAAGTACACCACGAAGACATTGTGTTGATCAAGCACAATCCTAAGGTAAATGGATCTCAACATAATGTAAGTGTGATAAAGTCAACATGGTTCTGTGTTAACACTGTGCTGAATTCAATTAAAGGCGACTAGTCCGTCATTCACAATCCCGCCGTCGTCCTCAGAGAATATCCATGTCCATAATCCAAAGATCTATTCCATACAACAGTATTTAACCAAAATACTGCTGATTCCAATACAATTTTGATATTCTGAACTCCAGACTGGAAACAGCAAGGTCTGGACAGAACTCTCTTCGTAGAGTAAAGACGAACCTAAGTAAATCACATTGTGAAAAACCCGAGGAATTGATACAAGTGGAAAGTTGACGCCAAACGAACGGACTTCCCCTCCCACCGACGATCGACGATGGAGAATCAAAGGAAGTGCCGATGAATGGATATAAAATATGCAACTCGCAAATGAAGAAATGACGTGACAAACGGCGTTATGGCGTACCGGAAACGTCTAACCGATGTAATAGAATGACGCACAGGCGTATGAGAGACACATGACGGTGTAATGAACATGTCGTTAAGGTGTAATAGGAAAGCGTAATGTGAAAAATGCGAGAAACGTTGTATATGATAAACAACGTAGTGATTTCCTCATTCACAACAACTTAATGTATATACATGCTCATCATAGAGCAGGATACAACTTATAAAAGCACACGACGTAACAGAAGGGCGTTGCAAACAGTAACCCCGAAGTCGATTATAATAATTTTCCTTCTCTTTAAACGCAGTAGAGATGAACATATTAAATGTTTGTAGCGTTAATCACCAAATGTAAGCTCAATGAGATAAATGGGATTATGGATCTTTGTGTCAGTGAACATGAAAAATGTATCAATGAACATGGTTACATTATGACCTCTCCCGATGTAATTTGTCTCCTGTACATGTGATTCAGTACTGGAGTTTTATATGGAGAGAATATAAAACATTTACAACAATGTTACTATTAATAACCGACATCCAGAACAAAGATTTTCCAGGTAACCAAGAAAGATCCTTAAAGAATTTTAAATTCCCGAAGAGAGGAAATACATTTAAGTCTCTCGCCGGCAGGAAAGTGAGGTTATTCAAAAATTTATAATTTGAAATGACCTAGCACGAACAATTTGTCGAGAAGAACAGTAAGAACATTACTAAAAAAGCAGTTTGATGCTCTAGTAGACTGTACCGTTAATACATACCTGGTAGAAAGAAACCATAGAAGACTTCAAGACTCACGTGTCACTAGGCTTGATCCTTGGCCGGCCAATACCTTCCCACTCACGCTAGTAATTTTAAATTTTCTCATATGGAAGAAATTAAAATTAGTGCATAACTCCATCTGAATTATAAGCGTAATACAGTATACAGATGGAACCAACATGGTGTGAAATAAAACAAGCAATGTAATAATCAGACAATTGTGTTTCAAGAAAATCACACTTTCACATAGTGGGTGAATAGGTTTACTCACTCACGTAAACCAGCATAAGTGGGTGAATAGGTTTACTCACTCACGTAAACCAGCACGTGATCTCATTGTTGTTCGACACACCCTTAATTACATAAAGAGATCAGTAAAGAAGCTCATTAAGATGCGACACAGGGTCGAAGTAAATAGGGTTGAGTTATGGTTACGTAACACAAACGCAACAATCATGCTTCATATTCATGTCAGTATGAAAGACATAAAACCTCTGTCAGGACTCTCTTGAATACAGGATATCAAATATCACGAAATAATACCTGATATAACAAGAGATTACATTTTGGTAGGACCAAGGTGAACCAACCAAAACTGCAAGTCCGAACAGACACAACAACAACAACATGAAAATTTGACGGCTGCAAATAAAGTATCAGATCTCTCCGGCGGGAAGAAACGAAAAACCCCCGCCGATGAGGATACTATTTACAACCCTACTTGAGATATACACAAACTCAATGCATAAAATTCATGAATCAACGAAACCAAACCTGATCGTTTATTGCAGAGATCACCATCGGCCTTCAAATCTCAGCACTAAAAGGCAGACTTACAGAAATGCCGGGAACTAAGTACGAATCTGTCACAAATTGAGCAATAAAAACGAGGTCGCGAGAGCCCGTAAAAACCCACACCAAACACAGCGGGTCGAACTCATTGTTCGTGTGAAGACGTGATATTGAATACACATTGTCTCCATCACGCAGGACTGTGTTATCAGATAAACCCGATATTAATATTGACTTTAGAAAATATATCGGGTAATAATTTCAAGATATAAGAATTTTGAAAACTCCGACAAGAGCCAATTTATTTCGCGACGTACGTCCGAAGACAATAAACACATGGCAGATGGAAAAACAGACCATGTGAAGTCTACAAATTTGCCCAAACAAAATTTTGACAAGACAGAAATGTGAAAGAAAAACTATCCCCAAAATATTAATTTAATCACCATCGAACCATTGACAAAAATGACATAGGTGAGACAACATACGGCGAGGAAGTATTCCTTCGTCTGACATTTAATACGAGGATTATTCGAAGTAGACGGCATATCCGGCAGCAACGCTAAAAGCGCATCAAAAATATCCGAAAAACCATCATTGACGTATGTTCCTAACTTTACACTGAAGAAAAAGGAATCACAGATGAACTCGACGAGACCGGTGTAGGAACAAACGTCGAGTCGAAGTACGAGAACGGCATACCGGAGAACGGGAGGGCCGAAAAATAGAACTAGAATTCCCGGTCTAATTCTCACCGATTTCGTAAGCAGTATGCACTATTTTAATAAGCAATAATCGTCGACAGATTGGATATTTAACGATGGAAATTGATTGAAATATCAAACATTTATAAACAATGTTTCTATCTGTTACCCAATCAACCTGTCTCAATCCACCATTATATCAGTTTGACCTCATACCTGATAATAGTCTAGTTGAGAATATTTGATGAGATGAAAATAATGGTTTGTCTTTTAGATCATCACTTGTGACCATCCTCGTCAATGTGAATACTTTCAGTATATTTCCAATACAAATTAAACATTTATAAACGATGTTTCTATTTGTTACCCCAACTCAATCCTAAAATTGAAGTCCCGTAACATGTCATTTCGCTATTATAGAATCGCTGATTCATCGATAAACGAAACCGCAAGAGCAATTTTGACACTCAATGGTAGGTTAATTCTTGCCTACGGCACCCGGTATTCCCAAGCGGTCACCCATCCAAGTACTGACCGGGCTCGACGCTGCTTAACTTCGGTGATCAGACGAGAACCGGTGTGTTCAGCGTGATATGGCCGTAGACCTGAATAACCCACCATAAAACGAGAAACGGATTTAGAACTGCGTTATGAAATAAACCCGCAAAGGAGAAACAGACAAGACACGTTTATTCCGTTTAGGTAACGGAGTGTGAAAACAAAAAGACAAAGGAGAGGTCGAGCATGATATGCGAACCCACTGCATTTCATTGTCCGACGAGAACAATGGATTGCTAAGGCACGACAGGTTAGAGAAGTCTTTGTCGAAATAGACAAAGGAACCGGTTTGACTGCATACATAGCCAAACCTAGACATGTAGGCTGTCTAACTAGACGTAGAACCGTCCCGCTAGTATATTTATAGAGGCGGGCGAGTTCTGATTACTAAGACAATGGGAAACATTTATATAATTGCAACGATAACTTCGATAGCATTCAGGTCAATTACAAGCAATTCCCAACAGACGTCTGTCGACTTCCGAAAAAAACCGGGTCGCCAGACGCCTGCAAAGGTAAGCCCGACTAGCCTGGGCGAAATTTCCCCACGCTAACGGGTCTCTAATTTACACTCGGCGAACTTCGCCGATAACACAACTCTTTACAAGAAAACCAAACCGTGTGGGCGTCCAAACTGGACCACCATTTCACACACGAATTACATGCATTAGATATCGGAATCTCAGACATAACTAATGAAAGAATTTCCGACAATAAAAGAATTTCCGACAAGAAATAACACAAGTCAAAACCGATAAGGATACTGAGGGTCGTTACAACAACAACCCAGGTTGTATAAACACTTCCTTCCTGATGTGTACTGGTCGAGGTACAACAGAGAATAGAGGATGAGTAATGGCTGATGCAGAGCCTTTATAGTAATCCTGCTGGAATGGGATGGGAGAGTTCTCCTAGGGGCGGACAACTCTCCGCTAGGGGAGCTAACTTTTAGTTTTAACTTCCGTTTTCTACGTTGTATCATCTTCCTGACGGAGATTAATAGGCATTGAATTGAAACAGGTTTAAGATTTGGGAAACAAATTCCGGCTATTGGCAAAAATGAACCTTGGGAGTCCTGTAGTATATTTGATCGTTTGAGTCAAAATAATTTTTGTTTTCAGAACATGAAATGCAATAATGATGTGCGAAGAAGGCAATGAGGAGACGATTGATTTATTTTCCAAAATAAGGTGAACATTGACAGTCATTGTGCACAGGTTTTATGATGGCAGACTTGGTCAACACTCCAAAAACTTTGATTTTATAATAAACACACCAAGACTGGATGACCATATATTTTTGTTTGAGATGAAACATAACAGCGTGGCGTGGCTTGGAACTTGCATTAACTGCTGGATTGAAAATGGCGCTCTGGAAAAAGTCTTTGAGGATGCCATTAAGAAAACAAGGGGTCTCAATGACCTGGTTCCAGACTACTGCTATACGAAATGGTCACTGAAATCGTCAAGTGTCAACGATATTCGGGTAGCATTTGGTTCTGTAGTCAGGAGTTCAAGATATTTGCATGACCTTTGTAAATCTTTCGGTATCGTTCGGTTTATTCCGCGATGATCCAAGTACTTTGCCGGGATTTATATCCGGAAATATATAATAATTGCCAACCAAATTTAGTTAATGCAGAATAGCGGCAAAGTTTCCAGACACTAACCTCGGCTAAGAACCAGCCACTGTATTTTTTTTATATTCTGTATGGATAATAATATGGCCATGAATTTACAGCACCGCTACAAACCCACATGATCACGGAGTTAACTGGTACACTATTCACATGATTCCAATATTGTAACTGTACTGTAGCAAAAGGAGTCGAATTTATTGCTTATTACCAAACACTATAATTTTCATTTCAGATTAGGTTACGATACATGCAGTTCAGTCTCTGGTAAGTGTATAACCAGACAGGTTCAGGGCTTGTCAATTTTCCTATTGTCAATGAAATGTTCACTGCCGTTTCTCCAGATAACCTTTTTCCCCTTGTTGAAGGCATCTTGCGCGATCGGTTGAAGTTGTTTGCGTATTTTCTGATCCTGTGGTGTAAGTTGCTCCTTGAAATAGTACGATCTGTTTTTCAAATGCATTTTGCTGGCCTCCAGCACTGGCGATTTTTCTGGGCGATACAGAAACTTCGTCACTATATTTTGTCTGAGGTACTGTTGTAGGCATACGATGACAAATTCCGAGACTTGGGGTAAAGTCCAACTGATGTTTTGTATTGATTATATGCAGCACCAATTTCTCACACCAAACAAGATTCTGGGAATATGGTTCTTGGTGTAACATTCGAGCCTTTAAGATCTTTGTTTTCGACTTTGAGATCTTGATTGTCCTTTTGCTGATAGAATTATGTAGATCGCGCATTTTATGCTATAGTTCCTCTATCTTCGATTGAGCAAAGTTAAGGGAGGCTGGTTTCTGCCACCTATTTGGCAACGGTTTCACTGGATTCCCTTTGCACACAGCGTATTGACTTCTCTAGATCTGTTTTAACTCATTCTATTGAATGTAATATCAATTTTGTATCACCTCTTCTGCTGCTAATGGCTCGTGATCTTGCAGATCAACAGAAACCGGACCCCGATTAACCTTGTCTTCCACGTGTTCATCCAGGTGCTCATCACTACTGCGATTTTCGGCCTTTTTCTTTACTCCCAGTCAAATGCAAGCTTCGAAAACTTAGTGCTCTTAGTGCTGCTGCTGGTCCGCCATTTTACCGGAAGTCTCACCCATGTTGACAACCTCATTCCCACAGCAACTCGTGCACATTCAGAAGTTAATTTCGCCAAAGCTTGCGCAACAACCACAACGACGACAGAATTTGCATTACTTCCGGTTCGTTTATTTTGGTAAAATCTACGCATTGTCTTCAATTTTTGCCAATCTACAGTATTACCAAGGAGCTCACTGAGCACATCTTGGTTCTCTCAAATAATGATATGTAATATAACGATAATGATTGGTTCTCTCAAATAATGATGTGCACTCTCTGGCATTCCAATATCGCCATACTCTGTCCCGGAGATGGCGATAATAACATCCACTGGTAGTAAGTCTTTAAGCTTTAAAAAATGTTCTGACATTATAAGCGATGTGAAGATAGAGCCCTACTATCACTATCGTAACAGACAGACCTGGTGGACAGAGCATGTCAGTCACTTCATTCTCCTCCTCTTCCTCCACCATGTTCACTATGGTGTTCACTGAAATATACAAACAGTGTAAATGTACACTTATCACTAACAATATAATAACTGGTAACGACTCACAACGGCGACTTAAAATATCCAGAAGAATTGAATGTTCAATACAGCACAAGCCAAAATACAGAATAGCCAGGAAAGAGCGCAGCACATGAACATCTCAGGAAACATTAAACATTTATAAACATCTCAGGAAACAACATTTTTACAATGGTTCTGATCTGGATCAGCTGTTAGCTTCAATTTATTTCCCACGGATTATTAAAGATCCTTGAAGAAATTCTGCATTATTTCGGAAAGCTAAATGTTATAACAGTACCATACAAACGAAACATATATGAAGATTCAGGAATTTGAAAACTAACAGCCATTTATCTATACCATGTTACAACATGAAGCTGCGCTATCGAAACCCCTCGGCTCTGAACCCCAGCTATTATAATGTAAGGGTGTCTCTACCAATTGATTGGCTTGTGGGAAGAAATATTTACCCCTGGTATTGTAAGTGTACTTTCTTTGAAAAAAAAAGAAGTTTTCCTCCCCTTAAATTAATTTGTTTCGCATTGTGTAAGAGAATAAATCAATAAATCAGTCATCCAATCAATAAATAAATGTGATAGTATACAAACATGATATAGAAATTATATGCAAACTTAACATGGGAATTAGTGGATTTTATTAGACAAGGGGCATAACTCTGCAAAATACTTTCTGACATGACTCATTTTCGATAGGCATCTAGTTCAGGTCAAGAGAAACAACTGTATCACGTTAGGATGTTGTATATGGAACGGTTCTGAAATTATCACAAAAATCGACCATAGAGGTCCATGTCCCCCGCTAGCAGCACCAGTTATGGTGGATTACATCCACCATAACTGGCACTGCTGCTGCGGGGGCCATGGACCTCTATGGTCAATTTTTTTTTGGTCGATGATATCTCATATCATTGATGAAGAGTATGATTTGAAAACGGAGATATCGCTGATGAGCTTAACATAATCTAATACAGCAGATGGCGCCCATATTGGATTATGCACATCCATAAAACATAATACATGACTGTCCTCTCACCAAGGTCAAGGGACTCTCCAAGTTTTAAGTAGGTCAGTTGAATCGTACTCCAGCTATTGTCCGGACAAGATCAAACTGCTTAAATCCAATGAAATCCAGTATGGCTGATGGTGGCCATATTGGATTAAGCACGTCCTTGAAAAACAATCCTAATCCTCCTCTCAACAATGTCAAGGCACTCCCCAGGTATGAAGTAGATCGGTTGAATCGTTCTTGAGTTATTGTCCGAACAAGATCCAACTGCTTATAATCCAATATGGCTGACGGCGGCCATATTATATTACGCACATTGCTGAAACACAATCCCAACCGTCCTCTCGCCAATGTCAAGGCACACCCCAAATTTGAAGTTGATCGATTAAATCGTTCACGAGTTATTGTCCGGACAACAAAATCTAAGATCCAACAGCTTATAATCCAATATGGCTGACGGCGGCCATATTGGATTATGCACATTGCTGAAAAAAATCCCAACCGTCCTCTCACCAATGGCAAGGCACTTCCCAAGTTTGAAGTAGATCAGTTAAATCGTACTCCAGCTATTGTCCGGACAAGATCAAACTGCTTAAAATCCAATGAAATGCAGTATGGCTGATGGTGGCCATATTGGATTAAGCACGTCCTTGAAAAACAATCCTAATCCTCCTCTCAACTATGTCAAGGCACTCCCCACATATGAAGTAGATCGGTTGTATCGTTGTCGAGTTATTGTCCGGACAAGATCCAACTGCCTATAATCCAATATGGTTGACGGCGGCCATATTAGATTACGCACATTGCTGAAAAACAATCCCAACCGCCCTCTCACCAATGTCAAGGCACACCCCAAGTTTGAAGTTGATCGGTTAAATCGTTCACGAGTTATTGTCCGGACAAGAAAATCTAAGATCGAACTGCTTATAATCCAAAATGGCTGACGGCGGCCATATTTGATTACGCACATTGCTGAAAAACAATCCCAACCGTCCTCTCACCAATGTCAAGGCACACCCCAAGTTTGAAGTTGATCGGTTAAGTCGTTCACGAGTTATTGTCCGGACAAGAAAATCTAAGATACGACTGCTTATAATCCAAAATGGCTGACGGCGGCCATATTGGATTACGCACATTGCTGAAAAACAATCCCAACCATCCTCTCGCCAATGTCAAGGCACACCCCAAGTTTGAAGTTGATCGGTCGAATCGTTCACGAGTTATTGTCCGGACAAGAAAATCTTACGGAATTACGGACACCGGTGTTTCTAAGTCCCCCCCTACTGAGTAGCGGGGGACAATAACAAATCATAAATGAATTTTTATTTGTAACAAGCTGAGTAGCTAGCAGGTCCTCCGCCAAGTAGCCTGTTTGAGAGCATGCAGCATATCTGAAATTGTTGAGACAATTTGAGGAGATTTGGGAAGCAGTAATGGGTAGTGTAACACTGGAATGTAAGTCTGTAGTTGTATATGGATTTGTGGATGGTGAGGTTTATAAATCGATGGGTGGAATAGATCAAGATATCGCGTTCACAACACAGATGGGTACAATATAAGTGAGTGAAATCCAAGATGGGCAATGGCAGCCATCTTGGATTACATACTACCTCAATGAAAATCAATACCAATGGCTGTCTAACTGATGTGAAGCACCCTCTCGAGTTTGAAGTCGATTGGTCAAATTGTTCTCGAGATATCACATTCACAAGATCCGAGATGGATGGAATCCAATATGGTCAATGGCAGCCATCTTTGATTACGTACCTCAGTGAAAATCAATACCAATGGCCGTCTAATTGATATCAAGCACATTCTCAAGTTTGAAGTCGATTGGTCCAACTGTTCTCGAGATATCGCGTTCACAAGATGTGAGATGGACGGAATCCAATATGGTCAATGGCAGCCATCTTGGATTACGTACCTCCGTGAAAATCAATACCAATGGCCGTTTGCCTGATGTTAAGAACCTTCCAAAGTTTGAAGTCGATTGGTTGAATTGTTCTCGAGATATCGCGTTCAGAATCCAATATGGTCGATGGCGGCCATCTTGGATTACGTATCTCAGTGAAAATCAATACCAATGGTCGTCTAACTGATGTGAAGCACCTTCTCAAGTTTGAAGTCGATTGGTCGAATTGTTCTCAAGATATTGCGTTCACAAGATCTGGGACGGATGGAATCCAATATGGTCAATGGCAGCCATCTTGGATTATGTTCCTCAGTGAAAATTAATACCAATGGCCATCTGACTGATGTGAAGAACCTTCCCAAGCTTGAAATTGATTGGTGGAATTGTTCTTGAGATATCGTGTTCACAAGATGTGGGAAGAACAGAATTCAATATGGTCGATGGCGGCCATCTTGGATAACGTACCTCAGTGAAAATCAATACCAATGGCCGTCCAACTGATGTGAAGCACCTTCTCAAGTTTGAAGTCAATTGGTCAAATTGTTCTTGAGATATCGCGTTCACAAGATGTGGGACAGACAGAATCCAATATGGTCGATGGCGGCCATCTTGAATTACGTACCTCAGTGAAAATCAATACCAATGGCCGTCTAACTGATGTGAAGCACCTTCTCAAGTTTGAAGTCGATTGGTCGAATTATTCTCAAGATATCGCGTTCACAAGATGTGGGACGGACAGAATCCAATATGGCCGATGGCGGCCATCTTGGATTACGTACCTCAGTGAAAATCAATACCAATGGCCGTCTAACTGATGTGAAGCACCTTCTCAAGTTTGAAGACGATTGGTCGAATTGCTCTCAAGATATCGCGTTCACAAGATGTGAGACGGACAGAATCCAATATGGTCGAGGGCGGCCATCTTGGATTACGTACCTCAGTGAAAATCAATACCAATGGCCGTCTAACTGATGTGAAGCACCTTCTCAAGTTTGAAGTCGATTGGTCAAATTGTTCTCAAGATATCGCGTTCACAAGATGTGGGACGGACGGACGGAAGGACGGATGGCTAGCATTTCCAAGTCCTCCCACCACTTCGTGGCGGAGGACAAAAAGGGGCATAACTCTGCGAAATATTGTCCGAGATGACTCATTTTCGATAGGCTTCTGATTTACGTGAAGATAAATAGATGTAACAAGTTTGGTTGCCATGCATGAAACGGTTCTGTAGATATCGCGGTAACGGACGGACGGACGGACAGCCGTACATGATGACGACAATACCCCTAGGCCAAAGTTGGCCGAGGGGTAAAAAGGGTCAGATGATGAGGATATCTTGTACATTACCTTCTCTGCTGGCTCCAGGAGTGTAGTCTCTTCCACACTGACCTTTGTTGTTAATACCATAAGTGTACACATGTCCTTTGTTGGTCAATGCGACAGCGTGAGCTTTACCCAGAGAAACCTGAGTCACTATCACATCCTTCAGATCAGACACATGACCTGCAGCAGCAAAATGACAGATCCAGAGCTACATAATAACACAGGAGACAGTAATGAATCAGGAGACATGGACATCATATGGCTTTGAGAAATTAATATCCTTCCAAGATCTTTTGAGGGGGATGCTACTCACCATGGATCTTGGAATGACATACCAGGTCCAGTTTGTCAGCCTCCCATCAATAATGAATATTCCACACATTAAAATCCCTCAAAATAATTGGTAACTGGCAATGATTTATCAGTCAGGAAAAAAGGTGATTATAACATATGACTAACTGTTATCGTCATTACGAACTATCTATTCATGAAATAAACATACACAGTGAAACCTGTGAATACCGACACCTGGTTGAACTGACCAAGCTCTAAATAACAACATTATTTTGGGTTCCAATACTTAAAGTGAAGGTATTTTGAACCTTGACAAACCAGAACTTTATCAAAATCGATATTATAATCTGGTCCCAAGTATGGTCGGTTTACAGAGGTTTTACTCTACATTCATCACTGAAGAGCAACAGGACAGAATCAACATAGACACCTATTAAGTATTGATATGAAAGAGTGATCAATGTGACTAAATGAACTGGTAGTTTATCTTACCACTGGCATGATCACAGTGTGAGGTATCCTTGCCGTACATGAATACCTCTCCTTCCTTGGTGACCACAGAGCTGGTGCCATTATTACAGGCTGCTTGTACAATGAATTTGGTCTCCAGTTTGATCATCTTCTTGGGTTTGAGGGGTTTAGGCTGTCTCCTCGCTTTCACTGTTATACAGGAGTTACATACAAGAAATATCCTCAGTAACTGTGTGAAATGAGCATCGAAGGAAAGTAGATAATGCTTGTGGCAATTCAAGAAACCAGTTTAGCTAAAAGATATGCAGAGGTAGCAAGATTATATTGGCTGTTCCAACCCCATGTATCTTTTTCTGGAACAGCCCAAATATCCAGGATAAAGACCAAGTTAAAGTTCTTCTCCTCCTATTCTGGTGTTGTAAACA